>JABFQD010005509.1:0-10644 GCA_022817045.1 Psix sp. ZL-2020
AATATTTTATAATTTATTGTACAATTTCATAATTCTAAAAGCCGAATAATTCACTTCGTATGATTTTCAGAATAACATGCACACAAAATTCAATATCTGTCTATGACAACTAGATTATACAAACATAAAATAATTTATTTTAAAACTTGAACTGCTATTAAAAAAATATATCCTCTTAATCAATTTGTCTTATGGAACAATAATTGCAAAATAACTGTAAGACTGGTTTGATACCTTAAAATATACATCGTGTACCGAGGCTATTAGAATCTGCCACAAAGATTTAATTATTTTTATTAAGGAACGATAAATCATAAGAATCCTTAAAGTTTTAAAATATTTGAGAATTTATTTTATCGAATAATTAGCTACAATTGCGCGTTCTTTCGCATTTGAATTTTCTATTTTAGTTCAAGCAACAAGTCGATCTCTCATTTTTTTGTTCACGAAAGAAAAGAGCCGGCAGAGATCGAGCCGGGAGAGTTGTATCTCGAGCGTTTACTAGGACTCAGGGGAACTAGGTGTGCCCAGACATACCGATTAATATAATACATATTTTGATTTTTCAAACAGATTAGTGGTCACGAATCCACTCGCACACTACAAAAATTGGAGCACTCCAATGACATGCAGACAGATTTGAAGTAACGTCATACCGGAGGCATCGCTATTATTGCTGAGAGTGCCTCTGATGAGACGAAAAAGCATTTAGGGATCCGAAGTAAAGTACTTAACTCTCTTCTGTGGTGGATATTGATATGAATATGTTCATTTGATAAATTCAATAAATTTAAAAGTTTTTGTGCTAATAATTGTTTATGGACTCTTAAAACTAATTTAAACTTTGGGCGTGTTGATAAGGAATAATTTGAATTTAAATTTTAATTATAACATAACCTATAAATTGATACCGAAGGTTGAATTAAATACAACTTTTAATATTTAGGTTCATAATCTTATGTGTAATGTATTAAATACATGTGTTCCCTTTATTTAATGTTAAATTGAATTTAAAATTACTGTTTATGTTTTGATTCAGGCGTATTTATATTATGGATTGTCACTGCACAAAAATTCTTCTCAACATTATTCACTGTTAATAAGAATTTTTCGGTCGCGGTGCTAGATATGCAGTTTCAGCACATGCCATACAGATCCAATCAATTCGCGTGATCAAAAAACAGCAAATAAGAGGCGAAACATAAGTTGATGACTATAGTTATAACTATCGAAACATGTGCGTTCAATTTTTGTACGTCGACTTGAAAGAGTTGCTGTAGAGCTTTTAGCGGTTTTGTCACTGAGAGATATATTTCAAAATGTTATATTTTATTAATGATTCGTTGAGAAAGTATCCCAACAAAGCTGAACTTAACAAATATTTATAAAAAAAATCTTGCAATGTGAGTGAGCGTCCGTCAATATTTCGTAACCATACTTTAGGCCAGAGTGACGTAAACTGCAAATGTTCTATAAACATTATACGCGATAGCATAATAATAGATAATAATTCGATAGCACAAATCGATTGATCAACGGGTCAGGTTTAGCGTCTAAAAGGTCGTCATATGGGTATTGAAATTTCAAACAAAGTCTTTTTTACGTTGACGACAAACAGTACGGCTGCGTGTTCAAGCAAACATTGTATAGTATTAACTATTCAAACATTCAAATAGCATTAACTATTTGAACATTTATATATAATTATATATATAATTCTTCCCAAAAAGGAATTAACCTTGATCAAAGAAAATATTAATTCGAAGATTTTTTAATATTTCAAATAACTCGCGTAACTCTTTATGTGTACGGAGTTACGGATCGTTATCGGTATGAGCTCCTCCAATACGAAAGCAGCGTTTGAAATGTGTGAATGTGTTAGTAGTCATGTGATCCACCGACAGGTCCGTGCCGATCGCAATTCACTGCTGGTGCACAGATGTAGATTAGGAAAATGTAAATCGAGTATTGGTTGTTACATTATTTATTTACAGTTTCATTTTATCTTACCTATTTATTGTATATAAGTTTTCATTATACTTAAAAAAGCTGTTTTAGTGATTGAAAAAAATGGGTAAAAAAAGAAAAATTGGAGACAATGCCAATAAAGAGGACGAATCGGGTAAGTTATTATTATTTTCATTGTTATTGATATTATTCTCTTTATTATATTAAGTCGTATTGGGTGTAATTAATTAATTTAACGTATTCTTTTTGGCTTTTATAACATCTATCTCAAATTTTTGTAGAGTTATTACTCAGTGAAAATGAGTGCACTGCAACCGATGACACCAGCATTGGCTGTGCAAAAAGAAGCAGGAACCCGAGAAAATTGAAGACGGAAAAAGTAGACAACAATGAGCCAATTGTCGCGACTAGAAACAATGAGTCAATTTTTAATGACGATACTCACTATGGGTAAAAATGAAGATATAAACGAAAATCAGACAACGTCAATGACAATGATCCACCTGAGAAATCAAGAAAAGTTTGTGCTAAAAAAGCATCGATATGCGAAGAAACAATCCAAAGTAGTGTTCGAACAGTGTTCAGTATACATTTTCTAATTCATTTATATTAATACTTTTTTTTCGTTTTGTATAAACGAATGTTAGTCGATCAAGGAAAATACCGCTCCCGATGATCCAAACAATAATTCAGCGCACAAGAGAGGGTGAAAATGGGACAATGTGCAACTATGGGACAATGTGCAAAAGATGGAAATCGTGTTAAAAAAAAAAAGAATTAAAGAAAAGATCCTGACAATTCCGGTAATTACTGTAGCGTCCGTATGCGTACACTGATAGTTGTCAGTGTGCGCATGACAACTATAAACAGCGCGAGGTTTTTCCGAATTTATAGTAGCAATTTGGCGGTGCGAACAAGGACACCGTTGAAAACGCAAATGTTGCAAGTTTGTGGAAAAACTTTTTTTTTTACTATGTACGAACGCTTTGTTCGTACATGAACGCAAAAATAAATTTGTAATTCGTAAAACGTCTTAAGGACGTTCATTTAACCACCCTGTCACTAAAGTGGTGACCCCAACGTGATTTTTTTTTTATGAGGGAGAGTGGCGCAAGTGACTAGAACGACACCTTCGTCGAAGCCAACGACACTCTTATCAAAATTGCAAGCAATACAACGACTTTTAGGCGTTCAGCCATGGTACAACTCAAGCTCCCGGCTTTCCTACCGGATGATCCTGAGATCTAGTTCCAGCAAGTCGAGTGGGTTCTGGACGAGGCTAGCATCCATGACAGCCTGGATAAATCCAGGCAAGTAGCAAAGTCGCTTGATTCGCGTTATGCTTAGAAAGTGCATGATTTAATTCTGGATTCGCCCGCGGAGGAGCCCTTCAGGAAACTAAACGATAAATTGTTCCGACGATTAAGGAGATCCCAAGCAAAGAAGACGCAACAACTCCTGGAACGCGAAGACATCGACGATCAAATACCGTCGCAATTTCTCTGACACCTGAAGCTGCTTGTGGGTGATTCAGCCGCCGAAGATATACACTGGTCAAAAAAAAAAGCAACACCCTGATTCGGTCGAAATTTCACCATTTTTCAACCTATCCTATCTTCCGTAATTTTTATCAAAAATGGTTATTTTTTTATCAAATTAAAACTTAAAATTTCCTCTTTAAGAATGTCATGAAAAAAAGTTATGAAAAAATGGGTATACTTAATGTAAACAATACCTGTAAACAAAAAAAAATTTTTGATCAAAATTTTCGCCAACTTTGAGAGTGTACACGGGAAAATATTGCCGTCTAAACCCATATACAGTGCGACACATTCACACGACGCCTGGGCAACCCAACTTCGCCAAACCGACGACTCCACCTACAGCGACTCAACGCCACAGAAAAGGAATTTAAGTCTATGCTGCGATTGGGTATTTGTCAACCATCAGAGAGCAGCTGGGCCTTTCCGTTACATATGGTACTCAAAAAAGGTGAGGAGTGGCGTCTTTGTGGTGACTACCGGGCGCTCCACGCCCGCACAATTCTAGACTGTAACCCATTGCGCCACATTCAAGACTTCGCGCAAACGTTGCATGGCAGGAAGATTTTCTCTAAAATCTACCTATTCTGCGCTTATTATCAGATTCCTTTAACTCCTATGGACTCCCAAAGACGGCTATAACTACCCTATTCGGCATGTTTAAATTCCCGGCGATGAGTTTTGGTCTGTGCAATGCCGCTTAGACCTCCCAGCGGTTCATTGATAAAAGGCTATGAGGACTGATTTTGTCTACGCCTACATCGACGACATCCTGGTAGCATTTAAGAACGCCGAACAACATGAGAAGCACCTCCAACTGCTTTGCGAACATCTGCAACGGTCGTGAATCGTCATCAACTCAGCGAAGTGCTGTTTTGGTGAACCTGGGGTCCAGTTCCTGGGACACTTGGTGTCAGAGAAACGCACCAACCCGTTCTCGAAGAAGGTCTCTGCAGTCCAGGACTACTCCAAGCCCCAAACTGCGAAAGGTCTCCGACAGTTTTTGAGCATGATAAACTTTTATAGACGTTTCATGCCCAGTACCCTGCCCGTAACCAGGCACCACTCAACGATCAACTGGACTGACGCCGCTGATGTTGCTTTTATCGAATGTAAGGACGCGCTCGCCAATGCAATACTCCTGGAGCACTTAAAGCTTCGCGCGGAACTTTCCTTGGTTTGCGACGCTTCCGACAACACCGTTGGAGTGGCACTCCAACATCGAGTAAACAATGCCTAGAAGTCGCTTGGTTTCTTTTCAAAGAAGCTAAGAGGAGCCGAAATCAAGTACTCTGCGTATAACCGAGAACTACTGAAGATTTATAAAGCAGTGAATCATTTCCATCATATGATGGAAGGACGCCTTTTCACCATTCTAACGGATCACTGCACATCGCGCCAGTCCCACCAGAAACAAGCAGGATCAGGCCAGAGGGACTGGAACTGGCTTGAAACTACGCCAGGTGACTATCCCTGGGTCCAATACTGTTATTTTCTGCAATGTTTCTACCTCATCGGTGTGGCCTTTCCTTACGGCGGTCTTTCGAAAACCAGCTTTTGACGCTATTTATGGACTCTCTTATCTGCATCCTGCAGATACTCCGCTGCAACAGGAACCAGTTCCACCATCAATTCCCCAACCTGCTGCCACAGCACCATCCGCTCCAGCATCGCCACCTGGCCTGAGGACGCGCTCAGGTTGTCCCGCTCGATTTACAAAACGCTACCAAGCAGATTTCAACCAAATATTATAAGCAACTCGATTGTTTCATTTTTCAAATTGATCTAAGCAATCCTAAAATGAAATAATTTATAAAAAGCAATCTTCTGAAAATCATATTCACTTTCCCGTGCTCGATCGTAAATTGATTTTCATACGGTTCAGAGACCCTCTTTTCATGTATCGTTAATCACGAGCAGGAGGTAATGTAGCATCCACATGCGTACACTGATATACACTGACTTACAACATTTCTCGGAACAAAGTAAATTCTGTTTCATCAGAAGGACTTTGCTCCGAACCAAAAACTCAAGCAATTATTAAATAAAAAAGTTTTTCAACAAAAAATTCTTTCTTTTTATTTTATTTTCTTTTATTTTAGATCGAGTCAAATCGAGTCGATCGGACGATCAAAGTAAGGATTACGAGAGTGATGTCTCTTAATGTCCCGTACAATTCTCATGTCATAGTATATATGAGGAATATAGCACAGACATAGAATAAACTATTTCTCTCTATGACGTACGTATAGTTTCTTGTTCAAAGAAGAACCCAATATGTTGAGATTCACAATTTCGACAAAGAAATTGGTCCAGTACACGATCTACCTTTAGGATCATCTGAAGTTACATATTTTGGATTGTTTTGCAACGAGGAGGTGTATAATTTCTTAGCACTTGAAACGAATAAATATGTGACGTTTGTTCAAGGCAAAAGAAGAAGTGTAGATAAACAGTCGAAAGAAGTAACGAGCGTAGAAATAAAAGCTTACATTAGAATATTGTTTTGAATGAGTATCGTGCGTTTATCCTCAATCAAGGATTATTTTGACGACGATCTTGTTTCGTGTCCACTTTTGAAAAGCACTTTCACACTAAACCGCTTCTCGAAAATTGAACAGTATTTACATATTGCTGACGAAAACACTGCTCCGAAAATTGGTGATGCTAACTATGATATTTTATATAAAGTGAGACCTCTTTTAGGTATTTTTCAAAAATTTTCGGAATATTACAAAATCAGTAGAGAACTATTTGCGGAAAAAGCGATGATCAAATTCACAGGCTGTACCATTCCCAGGTAACATACGCTTAACGAACCTCATCCATGGTGAATAAAAGCATGGGGTATATGCGAAAACGAAAGTGGATATTTGTTAAATTCGAGCATTTATCTCGGTAAAAAAGAAGAGCGACATAAAGATCTGTCCGCTCCATATTGGACGATTTCATAACGTTTATTTTAACAATTTTTTCTCCTCTGTCAAACTAATGAACATTTCGTTAGATGGAAAAATGTATGCATGTGGAACTGTGCGTCAAAATAAAAAGTCTTTTCCGCCGGAGATTCAACCAATAAAATTGCAGACAAGTGAATTTAAAATAATGCAGAATGATCAAATCATGGTCAGCGTTTGGAAAATTAAGCAGGAATATCAAAAAATACTTTGGTCGAAGTCGGACACGTGAAACGAAAAGAAGGTAAGAGTCACAAATTAAGAAACGTACCCTGCCCTTTATCTATCGAAAATTATAATCAAAATATGAACGGAGTAGATTTGCTCGATCAAAAACGCGTGTATTATTATACATCATCAAATTTTATTATACATTACTTTTGTAATAAAAAACAAAAAACAAACATAAAAAAACACAAGTTACAAAATTATTTAGTTCAGATTAAAATTCAAATCAGGGCGCCACTGATTCATTGTTATGGCACTGACTCGCGGCAACGCTATTGGCGCTGCGCCTTATCAATGACTCCACGCGTGTAACGTCGACTTGTAGAGAGGGAAGCCCATACGCATAAAGAGTTCAGCTCCAATTTTGACCGAACTTGGATTCAGGCTTTTTCGTTTTTCAGCTGAAGAGTGTTTTCACGCGATCGGTATGTGGAATTGAACGCATAATTGTTTTTGCTATTCAAACACTCGAGAGTGCTGAGCGTTATTGTACTGTGACAGGACGAAATGTTTGGCTGCTGTATGGGCTTTTCGAAAGTTTTGATGTTAACTCGAAAGTTTTTAGTATACAATGTCAATTGATCATTTCAGTTTGCATTGGTTACATAATTAGACAAATGTAAGTGGACGCCTAGATGTTGGGCTCTAGAATTAATAGTATGTCATGTTGAGATAGTGCGTCATAAAAGCGCCTTACGTTATGTGCCCGATATAATATCTAGAATAAATAAGAATCAAGAATAAATAGTAGCTACTGCATTAATAACTCACAGAAAAAAAGTGACAGATATTTTAAAACGGTTTTTAGATTAGAAAACTGTTAATGAATAATTATTTCTTTTCTGTCCTGATCTATTAATTGATGATTCTGTTGATTAATTTACAATAAGTAGGTAAAAAAGAAAACAGGTTGAATATGATCCGAAAAAATCACGACATACCCCCGTTAGGATACTTAGGAATGGATTCAACATTGGACAATAGAAAAAAGTTATTATCGTGTCGAATATAAAAGGATGAAGTAATATATGTAAACCAATATAAGATTTGTAAAGCTAATAAAAGAGATTAATTCGGAAAATTAAGTCTTATAGGATTAAGACGTGGAAAAACCTCATAGATTGTAGTTTCAGGAGATATGATGGGTCCGTTTCCGCGTACCAAACACGAGTTTTGCTTTATCCTGCTTTACTATGTAAGTAATTTTTCTTATAAATTACGAGACCGAATTCTGAATTGAAGAAGTGACTAGATAATTCTAGAGTTAGGAATACAACAAACAGCAACTCCTCAATCACAAGTGACTCCAAAGAAAGATGTAATGTTACATAGAATAAATTATGATCACATTTGTGAAAGATCACAGGCTTCAAAACAAATACCTTGAAAGGTTCTAATTCACAGCTATTACGTGCGTTTGAAAACTTCACTTGTGTTTTTGAATTTTAGAAAAAATCAACGAAACATCGAGATTCTTAAAGTTTTGAAATACAAAGATGCGAATAAAGGAAAAGCAGAATTCAATTTCAGGAAAATCGATTATTAAAAGTAACATGTGTTGCTGATTTTTAAATTGATTAATTTTGATTAAAATTGATCGATTATAATTGGTTAAATTGAATATCGAAAAGGCCACAGCAAATTAGATTAAATAATAAAATCGCAGTCAACAGATAGTTGACTTATATAAAGATGATAATATTTATCGTAATAATATGATACATTGCATATCTAGTGGCATGCACGAGTCTAGAACTTTACATGCAGCTCTTAATAAACACAGTATTTTTTATACAACATACCTTTAAGTCCCCGATAACCAGGGAGACATCCACGAAGCATGATTAGAATAACTGAAGAATCAATTTAACATATGTTTTAAAGTTAATTTGTATAATAATCAGCAACGAATTTGACTTACAAATCTTATTCTAATATATATATAGCATTTCATGAAACAATAACTGTTCTTCTTAAATGAGTAAAATAATTATGTCATTATTTTATGTTATTATGCGCTCTTGACAGAAGCGCATGCGAATGAAAAAAATGGGTGTGCTCACGAGTATTGAGGGTCGAAGATCCACTCTCGCAGAGCCCGAATAAAAAATAAGAATCAACATTTCTAAGAATTTTGAATAGAAATAATTTTTTCTTAAGGTTCTAGAATGTTGACGATTGCAGAAGAATTGTTAATGCCTTGTAGTTGAAGAAAAATAGAAATGCAGCAGTAGCTCCTTTCGTGTAGGTTAACCGGTGTCCTGATAAAAATGTTTCTTTCACAACTAATTGTTGCAGTGTACAATCGCTTAACGGAATGATAAATGTTGCACTTATACGAAAAGTTCGACCGTGGAATACGACAAACAACAATGCTTAAGTAAATATTGTAGCTGTAGTTCTTGCTGATTCTCAATAGTTCTGCACAAATCTCAAGAACTTCAGGAATTTCACAAAGAAATGTTACGCGCATAATCCATGAACATGAATTTCATCCATACCACGAATCGTATCAAGAACTACATGGGAATGACTTTCAGAATCGCTTACATTCTTGCAACTGAATACAACAACCAGCAGCCAATGATGGTTTTATTTCTTTAGTACTTTTCTCGGATGATTATTACTTAGTAATCCTAGTGAAGTAAATTCACATAATATGTACCAATGGTCATAGCAGGATCCCCGTTGATGAGGAGAAAATGACCATCAAAACACATGAAGTGGTAATATTTGGTGTACTATTTTAAGTACTCGAATAATTGGTCCATACTTCATAGTCGGTAATTTGAATGGTGTACTACAACTTTTTCAGATAATGCATTACCAATATTACTAGAAAATGTCCCATTCCGAACAAGAATGAACATGTAGTTCAAACGGTCTTGACGTCCAGTACATTTTTATATACTTCTAGAAATTTTGAATCGCGACTACCCTAATCGATAGATTGGTGAAGGAATTTTTTTTTTTTTTTAATGTCTTACCTTGTATCGCAAGTGATAAGTTGTTTTTCGCAATAATATTCGTAGATTTTAAATAGTTTTCGGTTTTACTTTTCTTATTTTCTGCTCCAAAACAGCCGAAAAGTCTTATGCTTGTACACCTAAATTTTCTTTTGTAAATAACGCTCGCGAAAAACGATCTTTCAAATAACTAGAATACTTATGAAAATGTAACATACCGCTCGAATAATTCTCATTGCCTAACCGATACAGCACATTTTGCAAATAACCCTCTTCGTCTGATCTGTAACAGTTTTGCCAAACAATATGGTAATAATATGAATAGATTATCTTATTTATTATAAAATATACTATTTGTTATAAACGAATATAGAAATAACAATATAGTAATAAAAATATACACACTTATCAATTTAATGGTCACACCAGATATAACGTTGTAACATTTATATAAAAATTATCCTTAGCAAACTTAGCAACGTAGTTCATACAACAGTTTATTTTTTATTAGTCTTATTATGTGTCACATACACTCATCAGAATTTAAATCCAGTATCGTGGAAATTTGCATACAAGATAATTCTAACAATCCTAGTATAGATAACACTGTATCATTTGTGGTAGAATTGTTTAAAAACAATGTCAATTTTCTTTTTTTACTTAAAATTATATATTATTATAAAAAACATTTAATAATACCTTTCAATAATACCTATTACAAAACTTTCGATTACTACTCACTAGATGGCGTAATTGAATTCTTTGTACTCATAAGTATCAAAACTTTAAGACAGGCACTATATAAGAAACCAATGTTCTGCTTGCACTATGTTATTAGCGTTGCGTTGCGTTTGTATAGTATATTGTATTTTATGTATCTACAGAATCGTATGTCATTGAATATGCGTTACCACTGCTCATTATACCAACAAAGAAGAAATTATTCAAACTTCAAAATAAATTCTTCAATCAATTAAATTATTG
>JABFQD010005510.1:0-10643 GCA_022817045.1 Psix sp. ZL-2020
TTATAGATTTTTTTTGCATCTCATATAATTTCAATTATTCGTATCGAGTTTAAGAAATTCTTTTGTGTAACAGAGTCAGAATTTATTATTCAAAAAAACTGCAAACCATTTGATAATAAATATTTTGATTCAGAAAACTAATTACACATAAAGTAAAAGATAAATAAACAATATATAAATTATATTCATTAACAAAATATCTTAATAAATAAATATGTTATAAAGAAATTAAAGAAGAGTATCATCATCAGTAGATATTACATTACCTATTAAAAAAAAGCACACCTGCAATATATATAGTGAAAGAAATGGTTATAATCTAACATAAAAACACTGTCATAATCAACGCTTAAGCAAACCAAGCTGACATGTTAATATACTGTGATACTTTTTCTGAGTAATGACGAAATTGATGTCTGAAATACACTATAAAACTTTACCAGATATAATCTGGGATTCAATCTTTATTATTAAATTTTAATACAAAATTTTATGTATTTATGATATGTGGATTAAAATAAATTTGTGATTTTCTAATAATTGGTATTACTGTTCAATCAACGAAAACAAAATAATTATGATTATCGAAATTCTTTATTCATTACTGTTGCCATTACTGTTTATATACATTCTTTAAAAATTAAAATGAATTCTCATTTCTCATTATATGGGAAATTTTTCCTTTTGCCTGCCTTTTTGAAAAACTTTATATTCCCTGGAATTTCTAGATTTTCCCGACGTTCCAGATTATTGGATATCTTAACTTGACCTGAAATATTTTAGTAAATGTAAGTAATAAAATACGGCAAAATATAATTTTTTTTCTAGTCAATTAAGACTATATGAATAACATCGTTTAAGCCTATAAATAACTTTAGTCACAATTATGTGTTACTTGTTTTTTGCAGTATTTGCCGTAGATTTTTGTAGATGATGACAGCTGTCATATAGTATCGTTCTAATTCGAAGTTTTACTCTACTAAATAGTTTGCTCTTTTGAATAAAAGAAAAATCAGAATTGGTAAATATATCAAATTACCTTGAACACTTTTGTTCATTTTCAGCCTAAATTTTAGTCATCTATCGTCATATATTTATAATCAAGGTTATTAGTGACTACTGATAAGTAACATTGTAGTATTAAATCGAGAAATTAAGAACTTCACAAATTCACTGTTTATGATGATTTAACAGTATACTTATTTTTTAATGACGAGTAAAATAGATTCTAAATTGATGCTAGCTTACAAATTTTTGGAAATTATTTACCAACATATAAGAATTAATTACTTATTCATTGATGCAAAGATATTTTTAATCCATCAAAATTGTTATATGTCTGAATAATTTTTTGAAAGATAAAATTGAAGTTAGTGTTACTTGAGAGCTGAAATATATTTTTGACACCAGCATCTTAAATTAATATGAATAAATATTACAGAAATTTATTCATTGAAAAGATTTTCAATTCTGTGTGTCTGGTTATAAATCATCTGACCCATAACGATTTAGAATCAACTTAGGATTTTGAATAATGTATCAACTGACTCCAAAAATTGGACTGTAGATTTACTTTGTTGCATATTGAAAAAACCTCAAGATTCTATATTTTTAGAGAAAAATAAAGTTTAATAATTCAGGAAAAGCATCACAGTAATATGGCAGCCAGGTTGTTTTGTATAAGCGGTAACCGTTGATGTTATGTTATAATGTAACCAATTCATTTTGCTCAAAAACTAATGAAATTATATGAGAAGTCATTGTACAAATAACAGCCATTAATTTTTCAAAATAGACATCGAAATATTAGTTGATAAGAATACAATATAAAAGATGATATAAAATGTGAAATTCTATATATATATTATTCGCAAGTACATTTAAAGACAACTTTTTGGGGAGAATCTTAATGGAGCAGCTTTTGGAGACAGTTCATTAAAACACTGCGCTTTTTACGAAATTACTATTATTGTTACAAAATTCTAAGATTAATTCATAAATATACGTTATTAATCGCTCAGACAGAAATACTGTGTTTTAACTGTAGACTTTTTTCGATTGTAATGTATCGAGAAAGTTCATCATAGAATTTTGGTTTAATATACTTTAATCACATCAATATTTATGTAAATTTCAAGAATTACACAAAACAATTTTTCTTGCAGATGTAATGTGTTTTAACAAATATATAGGAAACTAATGCTTTGAAAGAATAAGTTTTAAACACCAGACATGCGTTGCATTTAGTCAACATATAACACCTCATTTTTTAATTACTTATTGATAGAATTTGTGATTGCTCTACCATTAATTAGTTTTACTTTACCCCTTGATTATATAATTAGTATATCACTCAACTGTTTATCGACAATTTTCCATTTGATGGATCGACATACTGTTGAATTATAAAATTACTGGATCATTAAATTACTGACCTATTAATAGATTACTGCATTTTTCAATAATGTATAAATCAATCACTAGATTATAAAATAACAGGACTACTGCATCACTATATAATACAATATCATTCAACTCTTCGATTATTCAACTATCATATCACTCATTTTTTGAAACACTGAATTAGTGAATTATTCAAACACTAGATTATTAAATCAGTCAAATATTTTATCACTTAACCATAAGATTAGTGGATCGCTAGATTATTTATTAATATTTTTCTAATTATTGCATCATTTAATCACTTAATTAATTAATTACTGTATAAGAGGTTCAATAAATCATTAGATCATTGAATCACTTTATTATTCTGTCACGGAACCGCAACTCACAAGAAACGAGAATTTTCGTTTTCTTTTTTTTCTTGTCGAATAAGCAGTCACGGACCAAGAAGCGGTGGTGATGGAGAGCGCAACTGAAGTGATATTTTTGCTGGACTATATCACTCCTATAAAAAAGTTGTTAGCTTTGGGAAGCACCACGACGGAGCGTGTGTGCGCCGCTCCATCATAAGCGCTTCACCTCCAGCACATCGCTTCCTTGCGGATAGGGTTTGACTTTCCAAAGGTTAGAGAAGGAAAACTCAAACAAACTATGGGATAAGGTTATATAGCTAGTACGGTGACGCTACCCAAAAGGGATGTGCTGAATGATCCGCAGCACGCGCTAATCTTGGTGACTCCCGGCGTCGATGTGCCGCTCTAAGAGAAGAACCAAAAAGCTTTTGACGGATTCAGGTGGACGATCGGAAACGTAGAGACATTGCGGTTCCAATGGCCAAAATTGGCCGTAGTCATGGGGGTAGCTGCGGCCGTGATCACCCCCCCTCCCCCACACCTTGAGGTAACCGCGTTCGGAGACGGCTTGGTGCTCTGGAGTAACAACACAGATTTATTGCGATAAGAAAATTCAACAAGACCTTCTGATATGGTGATTCTTATTATCAGAGGGCAAGCAATCGTCAGAGAAATGGCGAAAGTGCTTGGACGGCAGAAGAACATCTCTATGGATGTGAACAATAGCGTCGCCGATCTGGATGCAATTTTCAAGGAGATGACGTCTGTAATTTCCAGCCGTCCGATGAGAACTGCCGCTACAAGTCCAATGCATCCCCCAAATGCATCACAGCTGACTGTTTCTGTAAACTATAGACAGGAAAGAGCATATACCAGTCCCGCTAAAGAAGATGGGAAAAAAAAAAAAAAGGAGAACTGGACTTTGATAGAGTCCAGCAATAGAGCGGAAATAAAAAAGAAAAAGGAGAAAGCAATGGCGATTCATGAAGGATCAACTGGTGTCATTGCAAATCAGAAAACGAAACCTTCTGATCATGCTACCTGCTCCTTCTGGGAAGAAGAGCCAGATGGATAAGTGGAAGGGTTGTTTGAGGGGACAGACTCTGCTAATTGAACTTGCACAAGAAAAAACATTTGCCTATGAGTTACGCGAGATGCTGCAGCGAGCTGATCCTGCGGAAACGGGTGTGAATATGAAATCGATTCGGCAATCCCGGTCAGGTCAGCTTCTTGTCTAACTCGACCGCAAATGAGTTGACAACAAATTCTTTGCGGAGAAATTATAGGTTGCCCTTGAAGACGGTGCAAGCGATAAACGACTGGTTAAACGTGAAACTATCGAGATTTGAGATCTTGATGCTGTTACCATTACAGAAAAGCTCGGCATGGTAATACAGAACCTGAAAGTTCCTGTTACAGCCGCCAACAGCAAACAATTGAAGGTGGCTCTGGTGACGATAAACCAGGACCAAGCAGTGGCTCTACTGGAAAAAGAGAAGATACGTATTGGCTTCGTTTCCTGTCGTATGAGACGAAGAGTGGAAGTTCCACGGTATTACAAGTGCTTAGGCTTCGGACACTCATCACGTGCGTGCCCAGGACCGCACAGGAGCAAGTGTTGTTACCGTTGCGGAAAAGAGGACCACAAAGCAAATACGTGCAAAGCACCATAGCAATATGTCCTTTGCACCGCAGCCAAGAAGACACTTGTGAATCACACATCGGGCTCTGGCCGCTGTCCCATTTATCGAGAAGCCTTAGAGGAAGTCAGAAAGGCTACACGATGACACGAGTCCTTCAAGTCAGTATATACCGTAGTTGGACTGCTAGCCAACTCCTACAGCGTGTTGCTTTAGAGAATCGATTTGACGTCATGCTCATCAGTGAACAATATAGTAACCGTGAGCCACTTTACTCGTACAAGAATCAGCTTCGTTTGGGTAATAACAGCTAATATACTTTAGCTGTTATCTGACTCCAAACGAAAGTATACACGATTTCCGCGCTAAAATTGACGCAATTGAAGAGGTCGTCCGGAACATTCTGTTAGACCATAGTCGCAGGAGACTTCAACGCCAGGGCAAGTGAATGGGACATGGTCAATACCATTACTCGGGAGACTTATGTCTTCGAGACGGCAACTCGTCTGGGACTCCTGGTTATGAACGATAGTCCTATCACCACTTACCGCCGCTTGGAATGTATGTAATCCACACCGAATATCACTTTGGCTTCCGAAAGACTATATTCTCGGATTAAGAGCTCGACGGTTCTAGAGTCTTCTACTGGTAGCAATCACCAATATATCTTGTTCACGATTGAAGATAGGAGAGGGTAGTCTATTCCACCACAGAATCGTGGAAAATGGAACTTGAATCGCCCGAACCGCGAGTGTTTTGTGCAAACGATCACTAGTGGTTTACCGTCCATTAGTGCAATGAATGTGGACGACGTCGTTGAAGAAATAATGGCTCTCGTCACCTCCGCCTGTAATGCCTCAATGACCGGGACAATTCCTCCTCATAGGAAAAAACCCATTTATTGGTGGACCCCCAAAATAGCGGAGATCAGGAGATGCTGTCATGGTTTCGAGAGCACATTCATCTCGCTGCTGATACGGCTGCTCAGGGAGTAGCTGCTCTGAGTAAGTTAATGGCAAACACTTCAAAACTTGTCTCAAGTAAGCGACGCTCACTAGTGAGCGTAGCTCAATCCATCGTGATGTATGGAGCAGAGGTCTGGGCTCCCGCACTCGTGAGAGCAGTACGTCGCAAGTGTCTTATTCGCGTACAGCGCATGGCGGCGCTCCGAGCAGCCTTGTCGTATCGCACGGTGTTTACGCCTGTCATATTAGTAATCCCTGGCAGGATTTCTGGGAATTGGAAACACGAGGAAGATGGACGGCCAGACTTATTCGAGAAATCAAAACCTGGTACACTAGGACTCACGGTGAAGTTGGTTAATATTTAACTTAGTTCTTGAGTGGTCACGGCCACTTTCGTGCTTATTTGCACAAAATCGTGAAAGTAAACAACCCTAATTGTTTATTTCGCCCTGAAATTCTTGACGACGCTGAGCACATCTTTTTCGGTCCCAAGAAATGGCACATCGAAAGATTACTCCGGTAGAAAGTACTGGTCATTCTACCCCGAACTTTATCATAGATAAAATGATAGATAATGAGAATACCTGGATTCGGGTGAGTTTTTACGTTCAGACTATTCTACGGAAGGAAAAGGTTTCGCTGGGCCAGGAATCTCCTCTGGTTGCATACTAGTAAACCTCAACTTGTAATGCTTTTAAACGCAGAATAACTGATTAGCTAAGGAATCGGCCCAATCTGAAGTAATGTGGGCAACAGTGTCAGATCGGTTATATGCCGCGAGAGGTTGGTGGTTTTTAGTGGGTGCGAGTCCCATGTCACTGCACGAACGGATATTCCAAGTAGTCGGTGTGCGAAAGGCATTTTCCCTAATCATAAAAAAAAATTATTCCATCACGGAACCACAAGATTATTGCATTACTGAATAATAGGGTCAATAGATTTTTTGCTTATTGAATCGTTAACTGTTAATTATGACTTATATTATTTCTTAGGATAAAACATCATTTTACACAGTAATTTATTGAGAAACTTTTTAACTTTGCTGTAGATAGTTTTAACCTTCAATTTTCACCTATCACATGTTCAAAAATTTCAATACTTCGAAAAAATGTTGACTTTTTTGAGAAAGTTGGAGTTTATTCTGTCTGAGAATCATTAAAAGAAGTATCTCCTATTAAAATTGTCTAGATGATGTAAACTTTGTAATGACTTGTTTTTAATAAGTAAAAAAAATAATTCTAAATGATTGAATTCATAATTATTCGTACGTTTTATAATATAGTTAACTTTATTTCATCTTACATAAAAGCTTAATTCAGAACATAAAAAGATATGGAAACCTGTTAAATTGAATAAAATTATTTGTTTTGTAAAATTATTTGAAAATAAATTTGTTTAACAAGAACGCTATCATCAAAATAATAAAACACCAAAATAAGGCAGAGCTATATAGACAGTTAGAAATGCTTCATTATAGAATAATAAGTGTAAATAAAATAATGCGCTGAAAAAATGTAAAAACTCGGAATATGAATTTGAAAGATTTAATCAAAAAAGAACGAATGTTGGAGATTAATGGGTTTAATTGTGTATATAGAAACTGAAATATATAACAAAGCAAAATAACTTTTTCATCTAATCCCCAAAGCTGATGAAGGGCAACTATCGACTTTCAGCACATGTGCCCAAAATCATAATTTTAGCGTTAATTGAGAGAACAAAAGTGAACAATTCAAAACCGAATGTATGATATTAAGTACTGTGTATCACAAGACGAAGGTGTCGATTTTAGAGACGGATGTCTAATTTGACTGGCCAAATTCCAAAAAAAAGGCATCTTGGTTAAATACGACCTGACACTTGACCAGCAGAATTATCTTAAGTCACTGCGTGAGGAACTCGACTCCAGGATTGGTAGGGGTGAACGCAATCTCACTATCAGATATGTAGCAAATGTATCTACAATAGTCACTATTTCAAAAAACGCAAAATACGGGTTACTCCTACATACATAAGTATCATCTGAGTGCACTTTACCAGGATTTGCGAGGTCTGAGGACAAAGTACTACATATTTTTGCGACATTTTGTCACCTTGATATCCTCTTCTTCGTTGAAACCTAGCACCACTCTGACATAGCTACATCGGAACTTGGTCTGGTTGGGTTCGATGTCTCCCGCTATGACAGATCTTGCCGTCGAGGAGGAGGTGTCCTCATTGCCGTCCAGACGGGTCTGTCCTGTCACTTACTGAATGTACTGGACCCGGATCTGAAGTGTTTGTTTTGCTTTTTGAGCTACCGGGAAAGAGGCTCATTTTAATTGCGGCATATATCCCGCCTGTATCCTCTTTGGACATATATGTCGCCCTCACAACAACTCTTCAACTTATTTCTGACGGTATCCGGAAGCTGAACTATTATTAACCGGTGACTTTAATTTACCGCATATTTCATGGAAGTCCTCACATTCTATACTGACCTGGAGTTCGAATAACCAAGCATCGAGCCACACTAGACAAGCTGCGAATATTCTTATGTGCTGTTTTAACTTTTTAAACCTCAAACAATTTAATTATGTAACTAACTAGGGTGGTAACACTCTGGACTTGATTTTTTATAATGCCAGTTTAAGGACCCTTAGTATTCAACATCTTCATTAATGACCTGCCTCAATGCTTATCTTTTTGTAAGATTTTGCTCTTTACTGGTGATGCCAAATTATTCCATTCTGTGTTACATTTAGAGGACTCACTGAATATCTAACATGATCTTAATAACTTCATGACTTAGTGCAAGAATTAATGTAGCTAAATGCAATGTCTTACATTTCTCCAGGAAACGCATGCAGTTAGTGTTTGATTATATCCTGGCTGGTGAGATTATTTCCTCAGCTACAAGCACTAAAGATCTAAGAGTCTATTAATCAGCCTCTGGATTTTTTTTGCTCCATATCCGTAATCCAGTTTTAAGGCTTCAAGAACCCTTGGATCTGTACACTGTGTGTTTCCCTTGTTAGACCCCTCCTCAAATACAATTGTGTAATTTTGAACCCTTTCAAGTATTCTGATAGCCAGGCTCTTGAAAGAGTTCAACACAAATTTTTGAGATTTTTGGCTCCTGGGTTCGGACTTCATCTTTCGCGAATTGATCATGATTGTTCCCAAGTCATGATTATCGCTTATTTTGATATCTTAACTAAGAGAAGAGCCATATTTAATCTTAAATTTTTATACACTATTTTAAACAATTCTATTTTATCTATTGACCTATTTAACTGCGTAAAATTTAGCAAATCACGCATTTTTAGTAAAAACTACTTACTTCAGAACTGACGATTTTAAAAGAGAGACTGTGGAACGCATTATTCGACTTGCTAACAGAATTTTCTGTTGTCGTAACGCTCTCTACCTTCCTCAAACAAAATTTCTCTAACTTATTAGAATATTGACGGATGACTGATTCTGTGATATATCTTTCGTGCAATTTTGACTGTATTCGTTACTCTTTAGACTTTCAGTATACTATGCCCTTCTGTCACTTTCTAAATCAATCTTTGTCTTTACGTCTTCGTTCTTCAGCTTATTTATTCAATTATTTATTCCTTCGTGTTTTCTTTTGTCTGATTTCTTACTACTATATTTGACTTATACTTATTATATTCTGAGCCTTCGTACCTATGTTAAAGCATACACTTCATAAAACTTTTTTCTATTGTACAAGAGTGTATACCCGTTTATTGTGATAAATAAATAAAAAAATGAATAACTCCTATGTAAAAATATAAGCCTATGTAATAGTAAGGTCATATAAATGTGCTCGTAAAAAATTATATCAATTCACTTAGTATTAATATATATTATTAATATGCAATACGTAATAATTTTTCACACATCAAATTGACTGAAAATACAAATTTTTATTTCAAATTTGACAGTTCATGTTACTTTAATGCTTCAAAAAATCATTTTACTAAATTAAAAATAAACTCATATTCATGACATATCATCTGGAAAGTGTAGACTAATAATATTGTCCCTATAAAAACGCTCGATTTTAAGAAAACCTAAGTTAAAGTTTCTTAAAACTTCTTAAAAGTTCTTAAAACTTAAATTTTGAGAAACTTTTTTAAAAATTATTTGTAGGTTTGTGTCAACGAATTTATTAATATTACGTTTTATTCCTTCATTATAAAAGTTCTTTATAACATGCCAAACTGAAAAAATTACTAATATTCTGAGAAACAATGAAATATGTGATACTGCAAATACTATGAGAGTATTTCATAGTTTGCCTACTTATAACAATGGCACAATTGATCTTTACTTCAAAATGAATATAAAAATCTTTTTTATTCTTTGAAGATGTTCGAATTCAAACAACTTTTTAGGTTATTGAATTACAGAATTATCTTTTTCGAATGACAATAGAATTTGTTCAATTTTACAAAAATTAACGACAAATGAAATATCTTAAGCTCCACGAAAAATTAAGTCATCCTACGTTGAGAATACATACTTTTGTATATGAGTTCTTCTTAAGATTGATCCTGAATCATTTTGTCGTTCTCGAGGATCTCTTAAGATTTTTATTATTCAGTAATTTGAATATTTAAACGAATAATTTTTTATAGTTATCTTATTTTCTACAGTTTCCATCCTCCTAGCATAATAAACAATAGAGATATATAAAGTGTACACTCTAATAGTGTAGCTATACAAATAACCACGATTTGTGAGAGCGCAGTTTGATGATCATCATTTTCGGTTTGTTGTTAGTTATTAGCATTGAGCAAAATTATTTTGTAATAGATTTCTAAAAAATTATGATGTAAGTACTTGTACGTAATAATGACTGTTGCAATAAAATAAAAGTAATTAATTTCATACAATATAATATTGAATAAATATTATATATAGAATATTGATTTTCTTAAAACAGTTTATGATTTTTTTATTATAATTAAAAAATATGCACATCATCTTATTCAATTCAGATGATAAAAGTGTTTTTCATGTAAATGATAATTCGTTAAATTAAACATCTGCCTAACTATTATTATTTCAAATAATATTTATTTTAATTTTGAAAAGTATCATTTGTCCAATACATTAAAAGTGATGGTTTCTTCATAGTAGTCTAATTGTTCCAAGATATGTATGTGAAAAGTTTGAATTGGTAACGATTTCTTAATAATATAGTTATATTTAAAATTAATATAACATTTTTAAAATATTTTCATATTCACATGATAGTTTTTATTTATCTGAAAATATAGCTTATT
>JABFQD010005511.1:0-10643 GCA_022817045.1 Psix sp. ZL-2020
CTGCATTTTTACGTTCGTCTGTATTTTCCAAGAGACATAAAATATTTTATCAATCTAATTTTTAGTTTAACATTTTTTCAATTCTCTCGATATTTACTAATTTTGTTGTTGCGCCCTTTATTATTTTTGTTTATCTTTACGTATTATATATAAACTAATCGTAAGCTTTTCGAACGATTAGTTTACGCCTAGTACGGTTCATTAAAATTAATACGGTTTGAGTGACACAATCAGACACGTGTGCGTCTATTAATTTTTACTCATTGATAATATTCGATCGTATGTTCAAAACCGCACATTGTCAGTGGATAAGACACGTGTCGTCGACGCTTTTCGGCGCTTAACACGTGCGCGATTGCGTTTGCGCGCGCGACAACGGCTCGCGTTTATTAAGCTCTACAAAAAGCGGCTGACGGTCTGACCGTCGCTGCGGAACGACGATTCAATTCGCCTTTTTTACGCCCCTATTCATTCGTTACTGACGGTTAGTCATCGATACGTTTAATTAGCAGGATATTACGTAAGACCAACGTGTTTTGCAGGGGACAAACGTGTCGGATGTTTCAGATCGACTTGTATTGTATTGAAAGATAATTCTGCAGTCATTAGCGAAAGGATGTAGAATGTGAGATTTTTCAAACATTATAGGACGTGTTGTAATAAGTAGACGAGAGAATCATATTTATCAGTAATTTAGGAATATTTTTTGCAACTAATGACTAGTTATGATTGGTTGTAAATGCTTTTCATTGGTCACTAAGTTACGGAGGATTTAACTTTACAGTCTGTAGAAAATGATTAATTATGAAATGTATTGCAATCAATAACAATTTTTGTTCAAAGTTTTTTTTATTCCGTTATTTATAACTGCAAAAGTAGGAATATAGTTTGCGTATATTTTAATATCCTCACAGTGCTATCTTGTGCGATATTTCAGTATACTTAAACAGTTCCCAACTGGACACCATATAAACTGGAAATTTCCAAATTGCGTTTAAATTGTGAAACGTGTATTGGAAATTTTTAGAATTCTTAAATACGTCTGGGATTTTAGCAGTTGAATTATATTCCATTGACCTGCGGTACAAATTTTTCCAGTGACCTGTTCGTTGCATGTGTCTAATTGATTACGTACTGATTTGCACTTACCACTATACTACCGAAGAATAATACTTAAAATTGCAACAGTTTAAACGACTATTCGATTTCTGTATACATATATACTAGCCACTATACTACCGAGGATCATAATTAAACTACTGCGAAAATCGCGGAATGTAAGTATATAACATTTCAAATGGTGAAGTTGTTTCGATATATCGAAACAGTATTGTATTGCAATTTAAATAATTTACATGTTTGTTATTGAAACAGAAACCGTTAAGATCAAATAAACAAGGTATTTTTTCCCACATTTTTTATGATTTGGTGTTATTTTTTGCAGTAAAATTTGTATATAATTCTCGGTGTAAAGTTATTTTGTGAAATTGTTCTGTAGATAACAATATATTTTATTGGGAAACACAACAACAAGGTGTTCGAAGAGATGGCATAAAAAGTTTTTTTTTGCCACGACGGAAACATTTATGGTTTGAAAGCATAAATTTGAAAGCGATAAAACGGAAGTTAAAAGGTCATCAGTGATGCACATCGAGTGCTAAATTGAAAAATCATCATTGACTGTTTGGAAGTGCGGGCCACGTGCACGGCTGATCATTTCGCATAATCGAATCCGACGTCAATTTCTGCTAAAGCCATTCCGTCCGGTATCGAAACCACTTGTAGAGGCCGCCATATGGGAAAGAAGTGCACAAGAAAGATCGATTTTATGGATGCATATAGAGGGAGTTATAACCACAAAATGTCTACAGAAATAAAATCATTGTGGCTATGTTTTATTTAAAAACTGATCCAACCAACAAAATTTGATCGTCTTTGAAATTGCTTCTCTCTTATAAGGACAAACCATTTTATTAAAATTTCAATTATTATGACTCAGCTTTGATCGCTTTAAACGGGTGAAAGTCATATTTTCGAATCAGAATTCCCAAAAGTGAATGACGCGCTTAATTTGCGCACGATCGTGAGTCTCGATCAAAACTGTATGCATTTTTATTGCCAGGGATATTGAAAATGCAGAGAAAAGCTTGCGAATACAAGAAATATTGGTTCCGGAAAATCGGGTTATGGTGTATCGAAGAATTTTATTTGCTCGCCATGCATACGAACTAGAGAATGTTAATGTATGGATACAATAAATTTAGAACAAAATTGAACAAGTATCAACTAAACTGAAAATACAGTATTGATTAAGCTGTACAATGAAATGTTAACAGTTTTGGACACTGCTACAAATGATTTATGATTTAAACTAAATATGCCATTATTTTGATATAAAAATAGCAATAAATCATTTTTTGAGTTTACTCATCAATATTTTGTTAATTACAAAAACATAAACAAATGAAAACAAATTTCACAAAAAAGAATTTTTATATTCATTTTTTTTAGATTTTATAATTTCTCTCTATCTCATCAGTATGGAATATTTTGAAATATCCAACATGTTATCGCAAAAGCGTATTTTCAAAAACATTTTTTAGCAATGGCAGAAAAGATCAGACTAAACAATAAACTTTTTTTACTGTTATTAATATACTAATTTATTATTTCATGTGCTAATTAATGTATTTTATTTTTTGTTTTAGGTGAGTAGTTGGGCTGTGTTGCTATAAGTGGGGTATTAGTTAATTCAAGGATAAAGAGTAAGGTATTAAATCAACTCATATTTACTTTCTCAATTAAACGAATTAATTCTCCAATAAGATTTAAATGATTATAAGGATTCGAAGTGAACAATAGAAGGAAAAATATTTTATTAATTTGAAAATGATCATTTTTTTCATTTGTGATGAACAAATTTATTATAGTCTTAAGGTGTTAAAACTTAGTTTATGCATAGAACAAAACAGTTTTCTGGATATTTACGATTCAATAAAGTATACTTTATCATTTCTTACAGTTAATCGAGTTAAAAATAATAAAAGTTTAGTCTCGTGTTAGTCATAAAAAGGGTAATTATATTACGTAATGTATTGTAACGTAAATCCGCATATTTTTTGAGAATGAAGTATAAAATAAATTGAAGTTAAAAAATAACATTTAAAAAATTGAAACAGTAATGTATAAGTGTCATGGCAAGAAGTATGCAAAAAGTTATTGGCATAATCTAAAATATTGATTGATTTTATTTATTGTATGTACGATTAAATTACCAATTTTTCTGTACAAATTGAAAAAGGTTAAACAATTCTTCAAGAATATAGTAGACATAAATACAGAACTATATTGATGTAGCGTATACATAACATTACGAGAGATTAAATGCTTATCTTGACTACAATAAAAGTCTAAAAAAAAGTTGTCTTCGATGTGCCAATAGTCAATTATAGATTCATCTTAACGTTAAAAAAATACTATTTTATCATTTAAAAATTGTTTGATTTTATGTTACAATAACATAATAGTTTTCAAATACCGATCCGTTATTACATACTATTTGATTTAATATCAAAGTAATAAATTTTTATGTTAACTTTTTTTTTCTTGATGCATGTAAATATCTTTTTCAACTATATAGTATTATATATATTTCAAAATTAATAAGCTGTGTTATGAAAAACTCTAATCTTACTAAAAATAACACATATATGTTTATAATTTTCATAGAGTAAATTTTTGTAATTATGATTTTAGTTTTCATAGTTTTATTTTTTGGGTTTAATTGTTTAATACTTTTTTTATTTTTTGTAAGAAACGTTGCTTAATATCGTAAACATAATAAATTTTTGTATCAACTTTTTCAGTATATTTTTGATATTTAATTGATTGAGTAGAAGAAAAAAATCGAAAGATTAAGAAACAGACTTGTAATGAACTTTGTGATGAGCAGGTTGTAATATCCAGTTTCTGAAACCAGACTGTAGCTCCATTTCCGTATATATAATCGATAGGAATTCGCTCCATTTAATTGCCGCATGTTTAACACAAACGACCTTTAACGTTCCGTCGTTTCTGTCGTCTCGTTCAACAATGATACTCGGGGACCCTTATTCACGAGCCGTGTCCTACAACGACTAAAAACTCTTGACATTCAACAACCTGCCCAAGAGTCCGACTCGAGACAAAAAAGTTAACGACAGTTGAGGAAAGATCTTTTATGTTATTTTTATCTACGGATTCTTGTCATTTGGACCATAAATATACTACGATATTCCTGAAAATCGAAATTTTCTGACGTTCTTTCACATTTCGAAATTGTATTGATTCCATCAATGAAATTTATACTATTTCTTACTTCTAATACATTTTCTAAATCACATTCTTATTTTATATGTCTTAGTGTTATTTTATTTGTCTGGAAAACAGTCATGTATCATACATATCAAGAATAATGATCTCTGCATCGAATATTCTTATGTAGAAATATTTATAGTCCGTTGTTGTCATAGCAGATTATATGAAATACGGTGTTATGATCTGAATAGTTCTGAATAACAAATCCATATAAAAATTATAATATAATTTCAAATGGTAACAAGAATGAACAATGATAAGAAATTATTAACGATGGGATCAATAACAAAAAGTATAACACAAAAAATGAAGTTATATGTTTTTATCAAATAAAACATTTTGTTATTAATTATATTTCACAACAAACGAATAATTGTTAATTATCTGCATGTGTTCACACTTAAAATTGTTGACGCAATTTCATTTCCTCAAATCACGATATTCATTATATTATAATTCACTAAATTAGGATAATTTACAGCAACCAATCGAAAAAAAATCACTTACATTTATATTAAATTCGATTAGTTAAAAATAATAAAAGAGCATTCAACACGCTTTCATCTTATGAAATAAAAACACCTCTATATATACCGGATGGTCAATATTTTGGCCACCTTAAACTTCATCTTATATTTATTTTGCAAAACTGACTAAATACCCATTTGTTAAATACGATCAACTTAAATTTGTATGAATCTGACATGATTTATTGGTAATTATTTTATTGTTAATATTTATCGATATATTTTTCTTTTGACGTATCAGCACTTTCTTCCAGTATTTTCGTCTCAATGATGTAACAGTAACAGAAATATCGAAAATTAAATATACTTTGTTTACTTACTATATGTATTTGACATTAGTTGAAAAGACGTCAATCTAATCGCATGGTCAGCTGAAAATGAATTGACTTGGAAGTATCGAGGGTATTCGTCATGAATTTAGATGAAATGCTTTCTCTGCAACGTCGTTGAAACACATTTGGCACATGTTTATACCGTGTAAAAATATCCTCGCGTTATAACTCAAATTTAATCCGACGATAAGCGAAGTCGATATGAGAGCACTGTAAATGATATGCGTTTTTAAAAGTAATCTATTACGTTAATGTTTGCTAAAAACTGAAATTACTTCCTTCATATTCTAGATTGCCGAGCGCATGCGAAAATGTTAATAAAATGAGTACAGCTATTATCTCTGATGTTCATAATACACCGCATTATACAAACCCAGTTTTATTCCTGTATTTAATATAAGATTATCGGAACTCTTTCATTTGTTGAAGCATGTTCAATAATTAATGAAAAAGTGACACAGGTAAATCGTGTAAAAGCAATTCTATTTTAAAACTAAGGAATTCTAATCAGAATCTGGTCAGTCAACAAACAATACAACGATTAAGACTTTAGTGATAACAAATATTTTTATTGACGCCGTAAAACATAAATAAAAGAAACATCACGAACACCATAATACATTTTAATATTAATAATAATATTTCATTCTTGTTCCAATATTTATTGATTTCCCATATTTGTGATTAGAATATTAGAAATATTTCAGTGTATATTGTTAAATTCAAATTTATGATATAAACGTAGGTCAGAGAAGGAATTGAAATTCCATACGAAGCTTGTGGCTTGTTATTCTGTAGCAGTAAAAAATCACAATGGCTATCACTTTATTGGAATTATCAAAGCTACTTGAAGCGTTGAACATTCAATTGAATGTAATGTAATAAATCGTATAAACTTTACTCGCCAATCGATCCGAATTTGAGAAATCTAACGATTACAATAAATTGTTCCAATTCTATTAAAAAAGGTGGAAGCATCGAGGACTAAACTGTTTGACTCACAAATAGTCGTTGCAGACTGTGCGCGCGATTTTAAATGCCGTCGTTCGGACATCTCCGTGAATGAACTTTTGCGGAAACGAGAATCCATTTTTCGAATGGAAGCAGAAAATCAGTACCAATAAGTCGAAACCGCAAAATTTATGGCGACAGCTGCAGCGGCGCGATTTCACTGCATGTTCGACTGGCTCGGATCCAAGATTTGCCGCAGATTTTTCATTTATTGAGACTGATGCTTTCCCAGTCGGGTCAGAACGAAGCAGGGAAACACCTGCGGAAGGCAAGTAGATAAGGCTGAGCGAACGATCCACTGTTGCATGTAATGAAATTGTTGCGCGCCTCCTGCCTGAGTGATGAATCTCGTTTGACTTTAAATGCTGATTTATGTGACTGGAAGGTCGAGGCAAACAAATTTCCAACGGCTCGTAAACTGAAACGTAATTCATTAACAGAAAAACCGATGTTCAAGAGCCGATCAAGTGTAAATGACTTTCCGATAATAGCTGCGAAGCATCTGAAAAATTTGCAATCATCGCAAATTGAGGTAAAATCATATTCAATGAAACGAAAAATTCAGTAACAATCCATCATTACTGACAGAAATTAATTTCCAAATCGCCAATTTCATTTAGGCCGCATTTTGGAGTGTTTCAGGTTGATTCGGTGCGCAGCTTGAATTACAAATTGAAAAATATCCATTTAACTAAGTCCTTTTTAAGAGGACGTTTGTTTTAGAGGAGACAAGACTTTAATTAAATTTCGTCCTCGGCTCTCAGTTTAGTATCATAGCTTTAGAATACACGATCATAGAAGTGATGAAATATATTTTCATTTCTATCTATTTCACAAAAGGTTATTGCAGTGTGTAAAGAGATGGCGCGGCAAACGCTTTTTGTTGTTTGTCCTATGTCCTGATTAATTCGATGTCTGGCGATTTTGTTGCCAGTATTGATCCACTAGAGTTGTACTTTTAGATCAAACACTCTCGAAATTCTTTTCATCCAATTTACAAAAAAGGTTGAACCATTGATCGAGAATAAATAACATCCAAATTGAAAGAATAACATTAACAAACATTTAAAAGTAATGGTCAAAACTGCTTTCATTAATTAACTGTGCCACGTATTTTGTAATGTCAAGTAAATTCAAATTTAGCTTCTTGGACTAAATCTTTGCAGAATTAATTAAGTTTTTATGAGTAAATGATTTGATAATAATTGTTGAACTTTTACGCCGGTCATATTCAGTCGTCGACAAAATTGACGGCTTGTTGCATTAAAAGTTACTTATTTTTCCACTTTAAAAATTAATACAATTAAAAGTATTTTATTGAAATGTTTATTATTGCTATTTTATATTTTGAATAAGCTATTTTGATCACATTCGACATCATTCAGCTTATAAATGATTCATTTTTTTCTGTTATACATTCCTATTAGATTTGTTATGTCAAATAATCATAAAAAATATTTGAAGTACAATGCATTTCAAAAGTAAAACATACTGTACATGATGCGTGTATGTCGCGCGACTAGATTTGGAATAAGTGTCAAGCTTTTGCAACCTGTCGGTGTCAGCGTTGTTCCTAGAGAGGAATCTAAAAGCCGAATTTCCCGGGGAATTTCGTACTGGATTTGTGCCAGCTGCGACGGCAGTTAAACCGGCTGTATAAATAATTCGATATTTAAATTATTTATACGCTAGTATTACATAAAGGCCTATCGTGTCTCGTCCGATTGACGGTCAACGTAAAAACTTCATTTGTCTTGATCCATCAATATCAATATCACGCGCCACCGGAAATCTCTCAATGAATTACATTCGTCGACTCTATCTTTTCGTCGCCATGTGGTAGATTTGTTTTGAAAAAATAAACAAAATTCTGATCGAAAGAACATGACAGAAATTTGAAAAAAACATAAACATGCAAATTTTTGTTTAAATGATTTCACGATTTCTTTTGATTTTGGTTTGGTTTCGAATTTAGTTCTGTGACAAATTTATTTTCATGAATTATTTCTAATATTGTGTAAATGTTTAATTTTTGTATATCGAATAGTTATTGACAAAGTTTATTTTCTTAGTAAAAAATTTTAATTATCATTTCTATTTGAACAATTAAATTAGCGTCTCTTTTAATTAACAACTCACAACTCTGATCACGTTATCTGTGTCTCATCACTATTTAATCAATACAACAATTTTCAAACAAACATTTCCTTTGTTAAAAGTTGCTATGATTACATGTTCAATAGAACAATAATCAACCGAAAACATTATTTTTTAGAGAATTAAAAAAAATGTTAAAACAGTTTTGGAATATTAAACCGTGACTTCGTCCAATATCTCACAAAATGATACATCCAAATTTCGTTTTTAATTTTTGTATCAAAAGCTTATATCGAACTGTCATTCATGACGACAGCATTCGGAGCGAATTTAAAATTCTATTCCTCATAATAAAAGGTTTTATTTTCAAATAAACTTCATTAATTCACCTAATAAAAAATATATTGCAACATTATTTCATAAATGATGTCATCATTTAATTTTACTAATGGTATACTAAAATTTATAATATACCATAAAACTATATACCCTATAACCAATAGTACTGAAAAGAAATTTATAAAAATATTAGTAAACACTTTCTACACGTGTCCTTGACAAATTTGGCAACATTGCGTCTTGTCCTTGAAAGGTTAGAACTCGACTGAGCATTGGTTTTTTTCCTTTAATTTCTTGTGTCTATTTTCCTTGCGAGTTATTTGAACACCGATATATACAAAAGAAGAACTGCTCACTCTAGACAGCTATAAAAGTCTTCTTTCTGGCTGCCTGAACAGGACTACCCAATTTCACTTGCGCTTCTTTTGCGCGTCTCCTCTTACGTCCGACTTATTCAAGCTCGTTCTACTTTTATACGAGAAGGAGGAGCGCGAATATCGCTTCGAGCAACAGGCCTCTAAAATCGATCGTGTTTGTGCGTAGCAAACTCGCTGTCGCCTAGCCTGAGGTGTCTCGTTCTTTGTTTCCATAGAACGCCAACAATAGGTTAACCTGAACGCGAGTCAGAAACTATAACCCTTTCTACCATTTTGATCGAGTCGTTCACAATTTGCACTGTTTGCAGTGTAATAAACGTGGACACTTTGTTAACGAGTCCTTTTCACATGTCTATTCTAATCTAATCTCTTGCTGGTCGGTCATCTAAATTTAATCCCAAATTTTGATTAAACGCCATCCCAAATGGGATCTCTCCTTAATCACTGTGAAAGCATTATTGTTGATTCTTGATTATCTTAGAGTAGTCGATAAGATTCGGAGAATTATTTGTCAGCAATTGCTTATTACCGATAAAATTTATTTATTCAAATTGTTATTATTTTTTTTTGTGTTTCTATAAACAAATATGAAATTATGTTAGTTTCGATGTAAATGCTAAAAATTGCCGGAGAATATGTGTTCTATTCTTCTACTATTTGAAAACTTTATATTTTTATAGAAGGAAAACAACAAATTTTTCGTTGTTTTTTAGATTAATTTTTTTTATATTATACATCTTATTAATGTGTTTAAATAATCAAGTAAATTATTTTCAATAGTATAAGCTGAACATAAATTTCTATTTATAGTATTTATCATGTTTAAAATTTATACCTAGAAATGCTTTATATAGAAATCATGGATTTAAAAATTCAACTATTACATCAATTCTGATATCTACTGTTTATTCATTTTATCTAAGTGCGAGGAAGGAATCTACGGCGAAAATCCCTATCCTTAGAATTCACACCAGACAACTTAATTTACAGTTCTAATTCTTAAGTTTTTTTTATAAGACTCAAAATATTGTCGTCAGATTATAGATAAAATAGCTCTAACTAAAATACACAAATCTGAGTGTTCGGCAGATGTTCATATTTTGAAGATAAAATGTGAGAAAGTTTCTTTAAATCTATTCTTATGTATAGATAATTTTTTTTACATTTATATTTATAAAAAATACTTTATTGAATATTTCCAATTAAACGTTTTATTGTCCTAATTAATAAAATGTTATTGTTATTTAATATCCATATGTAACTCGATATTTATCCTAATCTTATTTGTATTTGAAAATACCATTAAAAATTAAATTGAATTTCATTAACAACTATAAAGTTCAATTAAGTTATTGTACAATAAAAATAATTTAAGTTGTATGTCAGAACAAACATAAATAATTTAAGTTGTTCTGTAAAAAATGTATTAAAGCTTGACTTCGGGATTAATTTATTTTCACTATAAATGATGTAACTGCAACCATGCACGAATTGAAACAATTGAATAAATTACTATTATACTATGCTTTATAATCATTGAGTTTAATTTTAATTTATACATTATTTAGGAGTGATTTTTTGATAATGCAGAATTGATATTTATT
>JABFQD010005512.1:0-10642 GCA_022817045.1 Psix sp. ZL-2020
TAAAACATTCAGTATTCTTTGGCCATTTTTTAATCGAAATAATATTTTACAGATTCTTGAGTTAAGTGCACATAAGTAGACTTTTGTCATTTTTTTCGTTTGCGGTGATATATAATTGTTGTATTATTAAGTTTTGTTTATAATAAACAGGAACTCTACGTGCTATAGTTAATTTTGCATTATTTGAAGTTATGTCATTGCGTTTAAAAGAGCTCGAACATTTATACCCCATCATTAAACGACCAAAAATAAAAGAATAAATAACTTATCGTTATTGGTAGTGTCGATGTCATGAAACAAGAAAGCCAATGAAAGCGTTAAATCTATATTAATTAGATTATGATAAAATTGTGTAATTCTCAAAAGACTTTTTTTCAATGCCGTGGAATTAGGAGACTGTGAAGTACCATTTATTATACTCTGGTAATAAATCAACATGAAAAATGGTCCTCCTGCACTGTCAATATCACGATAATAAGAGGTCACCGGAAATCTTCAATATAAGTTAAATAATATTAGTTATGATTTCATTTCATTGGGCAGTTTACTTTTTCGTATTATTAATCGATACTATCACTATCAATAACGAATTATTTTATATATAAATGAGATTAAGAAAGCAACAAAGCATGAAACCCATAACGAACCTAATAAAAGTTAATAAAAGTTCAAAAAATTATCTCAGTGAAACGCGTGTCGAGAAAAAAATATAATTTGAAAATCAAATTTACGTAGAATAATGTATCTGAATGAGAAGAAGAAAATAAATAAAAAGGAAAGAGGAGCAAAAAAGAGAAAGTGAAAAAAGAACAGTGTTCAAATTTCTGATTTTTGATTACGAAGTTTTATAGTAAAGTTTTACAATGGTTTCAAATTTAATTTTTCAGAATTAAAAAAAATGTCTCACTCAAAAATGTAATTGAATTCAGACAAAGTGATTGATTGATTAATAGTTAATTAATTAAACATTCTATTTGATCGTTCAAGTTTGTCTTCGGTGAATTAAACAAACTAGCAAACGTAAAATAAGCACAACTAGTTTAAATAGATTCATTGGAAGTGATAGGAGTTTATGGGTATTATCAATCAAATGGACGAAAACAATATAGTGATATGATGCTGTTGCAAAAGTGAATCATAACGAAAAGTGTTTTGCAAGTTTCACAGCTGAAATGCTGACCTGTAATGTGGTGTCATATTAACGATTCAAAAACAACATTAGTGATAAAATGTATATTTTCGGTAAATTGGCAAAAGATATAATCAAATACAATTTCAGTTAAAACTAAATTGCGGTTGAAATAAATCGAGTATATTATTATTGTTTTTGAATTTCTGAGTTTTTTTAGTTCAGAATATTTACTTGTGGAAATAATACTCTTTTTTGATCACGTAAATTATTCAAAACAGTTGCTCATTTCTTGCATACTTATGGTTATTCGACATTGTAAGATCTATTTATCTATTAGTTGCAAGACTCGTAAGGTTTTTTTTTGAGAACACTTTCACGAATAGTTCTAGAGATGAAAAAACCACAGCATACATACATGAACAAATTTTGAATTTTCCTCATCAGCATAGCACCTTAAAACTTTTGTAACATTTTCTTGTTTTTTGTTTTAATGAAAGTTTCAAAGTTTTACAATTAAAATTGTTTGAAAATAATTTTTCACCCACACGTTAAAATCATCAAATTATTGTTTTTCTTTTCTTTCAAATTTTGTATGTTGCTAATTTTTTTCAACATTGTTATCAGTGTTATCAACATCATTATTATTGTTCTAGATTTTGTAATACATTTAATGAAGCGGCTAGCAGTATGACGAGTACTATGTCTACTGCGATTATTTTGCAACTGAGGTGGGTGCCTTCCTGGGGCTAAAACTGCGCCTGGACTATGCGCTCGACTTCAATGTTGTTTCGGACTGGGTGCTCTGACATTACCTGCTGTTTTTATTTGACTGTCTAAAAGAGGTTAAAAAAAGAAAAAATTCCTAGCAATTTAATCTCTTGAACAGAGTTAAGAACGATTTCACACAATACTGTATGGAATCATACAAAGCAAAGAAAGTGTTTTTTAAATTAATATAATGATGACGATAACAATATCATATATCAAGTTATTTAAAACATAAACTAATTCTTCAGTAGAACAATATTTCTCAATTAAATGTAGTAGTAAAGAATTTATGAATCATTAAATTACAAGAGATAGATAATATTTTTCACTTCTATGATACAAATATCATAGGATGTATAATATATGATATATAAATATTTTTCCATGGCAGAAATTTCTGATGTCTTCATCGCTTTTCGATTCTTTTAACGCTGATTATATAATAACTGAGCACTTTTCTCTTCTTCATGCTCAATTACGATGTTTGTGTTTTTCAATAATAATGACTATGCAATGAACTCCACGTTCAGATCGTTTTCACGCGTTCAATTCTCGTGAGAATCATTAAATCATAGTCACTATATTTATGTTGATATAGCCTTATCCCTTATGTTTTTTATGGGATATAATATGGGGTAGTTCTTTTTAAAAAATTTGTATATGTAACAAATTTGTAAAAATTTGTATATGTAGTCTCTTTGATTAGATTATCTTAAGAATCACATATCCTATATGCCACAGGATACCTTTTTTTATTCCTCTAGTAAACAAATGTCATATGTTTAGTTGAGGGTATACTTTTTTTCAAATTATGTTTTCGAAATCACTTATATCAACTTTTACGAAAAATGTATGTCAGTGGCACGCAATAGCATAGGATTGGCATGACAATGGTGTAACATAGCAATGATATGTCAATGACACAGTAATCGCGTGGTAATTGAATAGCATTGGCTGGGCAGTGGAGTGAAATCAGATGGAATTAGAATATCATTGGCAGGGAAGTGGCATGGCACTGGAATAGAATGCTATGCCATTGTTATGACGTTGCCGTGCTATAACTGTACGTCGACCATCTCATAGCCATGTTGAAGTCACGCTATTGATATGCCAAACTTATACCGTTTTATTTAAATTCGTGTTTATCTAAGACTGTATGACTTTTCTCAATAACACTGAAAAATTATTTTTTCTTTATTCAAAATAATACATTTTAATAATCTACCACAATAAATATGGCTTGTGGAGGCGATTTTTTCCCGTGTACATATTCAAAATTGGCAATTTTTTTTAACCAAAATTTTGTTGTTCACAGATTGTTTTCACTGAGAAGAGTCATTTTTTGAAAAAAAAAGTTTATAACGTTTCGTAAGACAAGATTTTAAAATTCAATTTTTAAGAAAATAAAGAGTTTCCAATGAAATCTTGGATGATTCGATTGGTTCAAAAATAGAAAAATTTAAATCTTAGCTGGGTGGCTTTTTTGCGCGCAGTGTGTTTGAAACGTGTCAATTTGCGCATAAGTCTTTTCTCATTTATTGAAACTTTGTTTACATAATTTTAAGAAAATTATAAACATTTGACACTATCGCGAGCTCAACTGAAACGTAATCTAAAAGGCCCTTTTGAATATAATTTATGTTTTCTTTTCGTTAAAACACATTTTGACACTTATTTTGAAACATGTTTTTTCTAGTTATCATTATTGGATTATTAACTAATCATAGCACTATAAATATCTAATGATTTATGGTTATGCAGCAGTAACAATTACATTACTGTGATGATATCATATAAGAATAGAACAAATATATTTAATGGAATTATTAAGAAATTATCTGTTGAACAACAAGTTCTAGGGTATATATTTCGTAAACCAGAATTTAAATTAAAAAAAATATGGATAGATTGTATAGATTTTTTTAATTTTATTATTCGTGAGTTTTAGTGCTGTAGAATCACTTGCAGATGTTGTTATTGGAGCAGCCAATGCTGCGAATACCGCTAATGTAAATAAAGAACAATAGAAAAATACATCCGAAATAACGAAACAATTGAAGCAAACGTCATGGGAAAAGTATTCTATTCAAAGCTATACATGAAATTATTCGGTATGCAATTATTAAAAAACTGATCATCTTGTTACACAAATCAGCTTGATTAAAGTGTGATTTATTGAATTGTGCTATAAAATTAAAAATCCTTTATTTCACAGTTTTCATGTGAACAGAATAATATGTCTACAAAACGTCCGTACAAGCTCGAATCAGCTATCATCAACTTAGATGATAAAGATTCTCAAGGGACTCATTGGGTTCGTCATAAAAAGGTTGATAATCGTGTATATTATTTTGAAAGCTTTGAAAATTTAAGAGTGCTACAAGTAGCAATATAAAGTATTACCATCAGCAATATTAAAACTATATTTCACATAAATATGGACACTTCTTTTTGAAATTTCTTATAACAATTAATTTCTTGCAAGTTCGTTTCTCATAATGAAATTGACAACAATTAGTTTCTATTGTTCAGGCTTCATACTAGATGCTCTTTTTATTGTCATTAGAATATATAAGATCTTCAGGATAAAACAAGTTTAAAAATCAAAATCTTAAATTTACAATCAATTCGAATATTAGTACAAATAAGGGTTATATTCTTTGTGACAAATAATAAATTTTAAATCTCCTGATTCAATAGTTGAATTTCTTACTTTTATAACCCAGTAGTAATACGCAAACTTTCAACATATATTCATCAATATCTATTTGGTAAATTAATTTAATAAAATCAAAATAAGACTTGTTAAAGGATGTATATGTCAATGATAGTAACAGTACCACTCATGACTTTTGCGGTGTATTCAAAAACTAAATTCAATTCTTTAAACACATATTTCGAATTTATTTAATACTTTGGTCAAAAAAAAGAAGCAACATCCTAATTCGAAATTTTACTATTTTTCAACCCATCCTATTTTCCGTAATTTTCATTAAAAATGGTTCTTTTTTGATCAAATTGAAACTCAAAATCTCATCTTTAAGAATGTCATAAAAAAAGGTTATGCAAAAATGGGTATATTTAGTGTAAATAATCTGTAAACAAAAAAAAGTTTTTGATCAAAATTTTTCCCAACTTTGAACGTGCACACGGAAAAATATTGCCCTCCGAACCCATATTTTTTATCTTGGATTATGAGAATTTATCATTTTTTGAACTAAATGAAAAAAAATTTTTGTTTTTTGATGAAAAATGGCAAAGTTATGGCCAATTAAAAATCGTGCTGCATTGTCATACTTTTTTTAGTGTTATTGAGAAAAATCATACAGTCTTAGACAAACACGAATTTAAATAAAGCGGAATAAGTCTGGCATATCAATAGCGTGACTTCAACATGGCTATGACATGGTCAGTGTACGGTCATGGCATGTCAATGGCATAGCAAGGCAGAGTAGTGGTATGGTAATGGCCAAGCAATGACATAGCGATGACTTAGCATAGCATTAGCATGGAAATGGCATGATACTGTTAGAGCATTAGCAGGGCAATATCATGGTGTTAGCATGGCACTGTCATACCAATGCATTACCTGGCCAATATTGTATTCAATTTTCCTGCTATTGCCATGATACTGGCCTGATACTGCCATGCCATCATATTTAAACTGGTATATTTCATACGCACACTTTATTCGTGATAACCATCGAATTATAAAACTAACTTTTATCCCACTTTTAACTATCCCCTGTCTCTACATGTACCAGTAATGGTATCATACACACAAATGCTAAAATTTTGTTATACATCTAATACATTTCATTTAAAGATAGCCAAAAATTTCATATTTATTTACACATTTGAGCAAATATATTATAAATTGTGGAGGTTTGCTCCGCAATATAGTTACGTTTAACCAGTGTAATCCTTTTGCAGTTCCATCGGCCAGGCGCAAAACTTTCACATAGTTGTCCAACTTAGGCAGAGGGTAGACTGAAATGTGGAAGGTACATTCAAAAACATCCTGCATGCATCTCGATTCAACTTTGTTAAAAGCATTTCTCACATCGAATGCCGATAAAACGGCATCTTTTCATCAGAAGCCATTACAATCATTTTACTTCTGCATAGCAATGACCAAACTAATATCTCAATGCCCTTGCTTGCTATATTAAGCATACGCATCTATCTGTAGACCAAAGACAGACAAAGGAAATTCTTGAATTACTTCTGCCTGTACCAATCTAAACGCAATGTACATGTTTAACAAAAGTAAAGGTTACTGTTGTGCATTCCGTTTACAGATCTCATTTGATATTATGTATTCATTCATGAACCTCACTGTTTTATATATATTTAACGATTCCTAGCGAATTATATTAAAGAATTAATATTTAACGATTCCTAGCAATATCAAGACTCAGAGTCCTGCTATTCTTGAATGAACCGCATCAGAATATTTATGAAAAGTTTTCTACAAAACTTTCACACAATTTATGGTTCTGATCATTTGTTGAAAACGAATTTCTTTCCCGGTTAACCGAGTCTGTTATATAAAAATGCGTACATACCTGTGTTCTAAAAATTTTTCTTTCACAGGAATTATGGCAATCGATTATTTAAAGCTTTTTTTACATCACTTATATTAAACACTAGTAAATTTTTAGAATGCAAATACCTCAAAGTCTTCTAAATTTACCATTTATTTATATTTTTCAGAATATAGATGACTTGCAGTTTCTTAAAATCGGGATATTTGAATCAATTGATCCCTGTTTTTGAATCTTGCACAACGCTCTGAAGTTGCGCGTTATTTTTGCACTATTTGAGCACGGTTTTACCATAAATGTCAATGTAATTTAATTCGCACAATGTGAACTTTTTACTACACGAGTCACTAGTATTAAAAGACACAGTATTGTCTCTAGTAGATATAGACTAAGTACAAAAAACAAATTCAAAAAGCTTTTTTGTGCTGGAAGCACTACTGTCTTTTTTCAGATACGAACGAATTTTCTTCTTATTTCTTCTTCTTCATCAAAAAAAGAAGAAGAAGAAGAAGTTTCTCCGTATTTCGAAAAGGTCATAAAGGATGGTTACATTGAACACATTTAATAGCTTCACATATTGTATTAACACCCCTCCCTCTATTCTGGTGGTGGGATGAATGGGAGGGAGCATTTTCAAATCTCTCTCAAAAACCAAAACAAAACAAGCAAACAATGGATATTTATGAAAAATATACGTGTTAAATATTTTTTAAATTCTATTATTAAAAAATCATACTCTACCGCCCCAACATGTCACAACCCTACTTGTCGGTGTAAATTTCACATGGTGCTGCCGTCAAATATTTTCGTAAAATAATTTGTTAGTTCCACATAAGAAAAGTTGTAACTTTGTTTTATTTTTAGGAAATATGGAAGTAATGAGACATGTAATGCAAATTACAGTTGTCGCTGAATTTGCGCGTTCCTATGAAAATTATGTTTTTTGGTTTTTTAATATAAACATATTTGTATGTTTACTATTGAAAATATTGATCTGTCCCTAGTGAAAAAAGAGATTTGACGCAAATCGCAGATGGCGTTGCAGTCAGATATTTCTATAAGAATAAGTATTCTTTGAGGCTTATTAGAATCAGCAATACTTGTATGGTTTTCACTTAGAACATATAAGGAGAAACAAAACTTTGATGCACATTGCAGATGGTGCTGCAGTCGCATATTTCAATGAAAATAATGTTTTGTTGATGTTCATTATGATCAGTAAGACTGGTATAGCTGTTATTTAAAACATATACGTGGAAGGAAAACTTTGATGCAAATTGCAAATGGTGCCCCAATCACATACTTGTATAAAAATTATATTTTCTAGATGCTTCTAGCTAGAATATATGCGTTAAACAAATGTTTTTTATTAATATTGTAGGTGTCGCTGCAGTTATATATTTGTTTGATAATAACGTTTGTCAGTTATCAATTAATAACAGTCATATTTTCGTGGTTTTTATTTGGTAAATATAGAAGAAAATTCATATTTTGTGTAAATTACAGGTGGCGCTGCAGTCGGATATTTCTCTTAAACGAATATTTTTCAGATAATTAATAAAAATATTCGTATTTTTGTGATTACTTATTAAAAATAGATATTTAATTTAATTCAAATATATCATAGTAGTAGTAAATTTCGTTTGTACTCAACGCTTTTAACTTAACGTTTAGGAATGTTTTTACTTAGTGTTTTCAGAAAAATCACATTGATTTAATTTCAGACGTAAGTATTTAATTACAGCGATATGAAATATTTCCACAAAAAAGCTTATACAACCCAAAAAAAATCAGAAAATCAGTTTAGGCTATGCACATATAAAAATGTAATATACTTTGACTATGCTCTGTAACGTGGTTACAAAAGTCCGCCATATTAGAAAACCATTTTTAACCTCTTTCTTCTTCCATGGCGGATTTAAAAGTGATAATGTTGAATCAGAGTGATTTTATACATAGTTCGAGCTCTGGATTACATGATTTTCTGGACCTTTAAGGTTTTATTGTCAATATTTTTAAAAAAATTGTTAAATCGAGTATTGAAAGTAATTGAATTTTATCGCTTTTGAGTACCGATACTAAATTAGAATTTTGTTTTAGCTATTTGATCTTATACCTTTCTTTTAATAATAATCGGTTCCTTAATTTTAATGGCTTGAGACTTTTATGTTATTATGCGTTTCCTTTAATTTATTTAAAACGTCCGTCTTAGTAAAACGTGTTTGCTATTTGGAATTGCCTACGATGAAAGCGATGAGAAGCCATATGTTTTATTGAGCTGCTGAGAAATTTGGAGTTTTTTTCTGCAATTTTGGATATTTTAATTTGTTTAATTTTGGTATTATATCTCAGTATGACTCATTTGATTTTGGCGCCCATCTTATAATTATGAACATAAATTAAGTTTAATGATCTTGAGATTTCGTACTTCATTTTGAGATTTTAATGCATTTTATTTTGTGACTTTAAAGTCGATGGGTGAATTTCGATTAAAACGAAACAGAAATATTTAGTTAAAGTATAACGACTCTATTTGTCTTTGTTTTAATTGCCGCTTGTTTACCACGCTGAGCACGTCGATGTGAGTTTTTACTATTTCATAAAATAAAACTGAATGTTAAAAAACCTTGAAATATAGATATACGTAATGTATTTTAGGACTGTATAATGAACTGCAATAAATTTTGTAAAAATTGTTCTACTTAATGGGGAAAATTTTAAACTAATGATTTTTTTACTTAAGGTAATGATATCAACTTATGAGGTCAAGTGCATTCAACATAAATAAGTGTTACAAAAAATAGTGTCATATAAACTATTTTATCAAACTAATTTACAAACTGTATGAACACAATTCGTGAATGTTTAGCATGAGTTATATTTGCGTGAAATGCATTCCAAAAAAATGTGCAACAAAAAATAAGAAACTGCAGACTAATAACAGAAAATTTGTCTGTATTCTTTCTAACAATTCGAACGAAATACGACGTTTTCTGCACGCTATTAAAACATGTAATAAGAAATTTTATTAAAAAATCTATTCTCTTATGGTGTTTGGTTTAATGCCATTCCTGTTGAGAACGTCGGTCCGGTATAAATAGTTTTCAAGCTTGCATGATGAATCAAACGAAATATAATTTAGAATTATTAGTGTGTTAATTAACTTAATTAACTTTCAAATTTTTACACCAATTACCCATAGTACTATTGTCTATCTTTGTTATTCTACAATTATCAAAATATGCATTGTTTATTTTTTATATTATTTTTTGTCAATTTAACCGAATAACCGGCCGCTTGATTTTGATAGCAAAATTAGTCGATTGATGTATTGTTGCTATACTACAAAAATTCAATTCAGCACATTTATTCCAAAATTAATAAATTTTAACAATCAGCTGCAATTTTAAAATTTGTATATGATTCTTTTGTCCCTTAACTCAATTTCTTGAACTTTCCACGTTCCGCAAAGTAAAATGAAAAGTAAGTTCATCGTTGAACACTGAAGACGATTTCATTGATAAATTTTCGAAACACAGAGTTTGGCTGTTTATCTGTCTACTTCTTGCCTCTCGTAGCTGTAGTTTGTATGAGACCCTTTTTCTATTGAGCAGTTTTAAAATTCAAAGGAACTCAATAAAGTTAACTTTACTTATTTGAATAATAACTTTGAGGATAAATTATATGTTGTTGAAGTAAAACAAACATATTGTAACATTTAACGATCCTATTAATGATGTACGCAATTCGTTCATCTAGTCTATTTCATTTTTGCACATAATGTGAATCATTCGCGTTCATGATATATTCGAAGATTATATCATATTCTTATTTACAAAGAAATTATACTATTAATTATGCAACTAATGAATAAATACTTATCATTCGTCCAAATAATATCCGCCGAAATTCAAGTCGTTAAGAAAAATTTCTTCACGTTCAGAAAAAATTTAACATGAGTGTTCACAGAACACTCAAAAAAGTATTTATCATTTATTACTATTCAATTTCGAAGTTGTTTTTTTTAAATTTCAAGATAAAACAACTTGCAAATCTCATTTGCAATTTGGTGCAAGTCTGAAACTTTAGGAACGAGATTTCATATTTAAATATTAATATTTTGGATTTATTTCAAAGTTATTTAGAAAATATAAATAAATTGTAATAACTGAAGTTTTAAGCAAGTTGCTATTTG
>JABFQD010005513.1:0-10639 GCA_022817045.1 Psix sp. ZL-2020
CGGAAACGATTGTTTGAGGTTGGCTAGTCTGACGCCTTGTAAATCCAGCCACACTGACTAAAAAAGAACGGGTATTTCCAGGAATCGTAACTTTAAAGGTTTCACCATAGATACAAATTCATTTGGGACGTCAATAATAGCGTCCACCTGGTGAATTCGTCTTGAGTCACCTATCACCTGCACAGGGTTGCCTATGCACCCATCTACGCCTAGCTACGTAAATTATTTCGTTTTCGTGGCGATCGTAAGAGTTTATCATTTCTCCCACAAGTTGGTGGAATCTTCGGGTCTATTGTTTCGTCTTAAACAACATATTACTGGGAGAAAGTACTTCTATTAGGTCGAGGGATGAAAGATCTAGGTTCCTATGATCCTGATAATAAAATTCCGTTGGGGTTGCGAATTCCATTTCTTCACGACCTAGAAGTGTATGGTTTTAGGTCTTTAGAATTGAATTTTCCACGTTCTGTGATATCCTGAGGATATTCTTAGATGGAAGTTCTTGATCAAACTTTTTTCTTTATCCTATAGGGTCCTTCAAACAAAGCCAAAAATTTCGCGAGACATTATTCTAACGTATCGGAAACATTGCATGACTGCCAAAACTAGATCCCCTTCCTCGAAATCATTGAGTTTATGAGAATTATTAAACCTGTTTGTCCTTTCCTTTTCCTTTCTTGTTATGTTTTCCCTAACTAATATCAAGTTTTCTTTGTAACTCTTGTCCTCCTCTATAGCTTCATCCCTTTTGTTCCCATGCTCTTTTCGGTTTTTCTTCGATATGTATCTCCATTGGCGTTTCCCCCGTAGTATCATTGATGCATGTCTCAATGACGGGTGCCCAGCTAATCCAGTTTGAATGTCTATCCTTTAAAAATGTCCTAAAAAGCCTAGCTATCTCACGATTCACTCGCTCAACCATGTTCGCTTGAGGATGTCGGATGGAGGTTAGGATAGGAATTACCTGTCCGGCAATAAGGGTCTTTATCCACGTGTCAGAAGTGAACTGAGTTCCCTGATCGCTTAAAATATTTTTCAGTTAACCGTATTTTCCTTTGGCCTTTTTCAGAAGATACAGTTTGACGAATTTGGAGAATATATTAATCGTAACGAGAATATATTTTACTTCCCCCTTGGAAGTGGGTAAAAGTCCTAAGTAAACCACGGACAAAATTTAACCTGGTCTATCGGTGATTACACTTTTCATTTCTGAAAAGTATGTCCTGTTGAGTATTTTGTTCTTTTAACACGATTCACATGACGCTATTTGCTGTCTAAGTTTTGTCGCAAAATTGGAATAAAAAAAATCTTCTTCCATTAATCGGTAACATTTTAGTGCACCCAAATGTCCATAAACTTCGTGAACTTCATCGATCATGCAAGTCAAGCATGTTTCTAGGCACGTAGATTTTGTGATTTTTATATAAAATTTTGTTTTTATTGTAAAATTTTAATCTCTTTTTTCGGAATTAATTATTTCTTGAATTTTCACGTCGTTACTTTGTTCTCTTGTGATGTTGATTAGATCAATAGTTTCTCGATCAATTGCCTACAAACTTTTCGAGCAAGTTCATGGATTATTATTCTGTTATCCCGAAAATCTGAAGTTGTCTTCGAGTCAGGACAATTTCTGCTTAATGCATCAGCTACAATATTGTCTTTTTCTAGACAATCATCTATATCGAAATTATAATCTTGGATAGACCGGAAATAGCGTGTTATCTTGGAAATTTCGAGTTTGCACCTTTTGAAGAAAATCGAAGCTTTATGATTTTTTACTATTGTAAATTTTTGACTTAGTAAATAAATTCTGAACTTTTCCAAAGCCCAAAATATTTCAAGAAGTTCCTTTCCGGTTGTAAAATAAGCTAATTCTTCTTTTTTTAAAGTTCTACTGGCAAATGAAATAACTAAGTGTTCTCCCGAATCGTCTTGCTGAAACAAAACAGCACCTGAAGCTACGTTACTTGCATCTGTTCGAAGACAGAACTTGCGACTGGGACCTGGAAATTTGAGTATAATTGTTTCTACAAATATAGATTTGAGTTTCTTAAAGGCTTCTTCCTGTCTATCTGTCCATTCATATAGTATACCTTCCTTGATCAATTCCAACAAAGGAACTGCTTTGTGGGAATGCCGACTGAATTTTGCCTAAAAATTTACTGTTTTCAAAAAACTTTTGATCTGTTTTAGATTTCGTGGCCTAGGAAAATTCATTATCGCTTCGATTTTTTCCGGATCTGACTCTTTCAGAGTATCGAAATGAGAATCCACGGATTTAGAAATAATCAAGATGTCATCAGCAAACTGAATTAAATCCTTAATACCCCTCAAAGCAATATCTAATCCCCTAACTAAGGCGGCAATACATGTTTTAGTTCCGAATAGCACTACCTTAAATTTATAAGTTTGTCCTTGTAATGGTATCTGATAAAAGCTTTGTTTCATGTTTAAAGAAGACATAGTTTAGACCCCAAAACATCTCCTTAGAAATATTTCTATTTTTTCCATACATTCGAAGTCATTAGTCAGAATTTCATTGAATTTCCGAGCGTTGAGGCAAAGTCTGATCTCGCCATTTTGTTTTCTTACGGTCACTAAAGGGTTAATATAAGGACTTTTTGATTTTTGAATTATATCGCATTTCTCTGATTCTCCATTTACTTTGTCCAAATATTTATTAGGTACAGAGTATGATTTCACATTAAACGGAGTGTTATCTTTTATCTCAAATTTGTGCTCATATGCACTCATCCTTCCGGGTCTTTTTGAAAAACCATTCTTTTACTCAATAATTAATTTTTTAATCTTTTCAATTTGTTCATTACCATACAGGGGCAATCTTTCAACATGCTTTAATTTCATTCACAGTAAATTCTATGTTTTCGTTTCTTTCCAACAGATAAGTGGTCATAAATTAATCTTGAATTTTAACCACGAACTGTATTTTAACTTTTTCCTTTCACCCCAGACCTATGAAATCTTTTTGTAAATCGATAATTCATTTCATCATTTTTAAAGTATCAATTCCCAAAATACAGTTTTCCGTTAACTTCGGAACAATAATTACTGCTTGATTAATAGAAAGTTCGTTCAATTTAATTTCCGCGAAAATTTGCTTTTTAACTTTCATTGGCTTGTCACCTGTTGCTCCAGAAACAGTTATGCCAACTATTGGCAAACCAGGATATTTCTCAAAGTCCCCCTGTATCGATTAATGCTTCTATACTTACTCCCTGTACCTTTATCTTAATTTTTGGACATTCAAAATTTTGCTTTTTTCCATTACGAGAATATGTTTTTTCCTTTGTTTCTTGAATATCTTTTTCTTTAATATCCTCATTTTCAATTATTACAACCCTATTTTCTACCTCAGAAAGTTTTTGAGTTTCTAGTACAAGCTCTAACAGTTTTCCTGACTAGTTATAAAAGGGTTTTTTACTTTTTAGAGAACAATTACGCTTTGCTCATTTTGAGAAATTCAATAGACACATCTCGCGTCTTGATTAGAATAGATTGATTTGAATTGTTTTTATTTTTATAATTTTGACCGTGATTTTGTTTGTAATTTTGATTTTCATTACTGATTGTTATTTTGACTGAAATTTGAATTTCTATGGTAAGCAATTTGACTTAAATTATTACTCGCGTTTTGGTTGATAAAATTTGTTATCTTCCCTGGAATTGTTCGATCGATTCAATTGATAATTATTATTTTGTTTATTTAAACTCGAATTATTACCATTTTTACGGAAATCGTTATTAAAATTATTATTTTTATTTCTGAGATTGTTATTATTTTCGCGAAAAGGTTCATTATTAAAATTTCGAGATAGGTGGTTATCATATCTCTCAAAATTTTGCGGGTTTCTATTTCTGAAGTTGTTATTTCGCGAATTATTATCCCCTCCAAAGTTTTGATTATTATTGTTTCTTTGCACGAATTTTACATTACTATCATTTCTAAATTGATTCGCGTTCCTGGGTCTGTTTACATTTACTGCCTGATCAAAAGTATTCAAGAGCTCAAGAAAATTATCCAAGTCAATTCTCCCACTAAGTAATATTGCTCTTTGAAGAGATCCAAAGTGTCGAAACAAAAGCTTAATTATCTGGGAACAGGAAGAAGAGTCGTCCAAGTCTTTCGCTAAACTGATCTTTTTCGTTTCGTAATCAACATAAGAAAAACCTCCTTGTGCACTGAAATATCCGAAATGCAAATTTTTCCTAACTTTATCTTGAACATTTTCATTCCAGTATCTTCTCTTGAATTTAGCTTTGAACGAATTAAAATCCGGAATTTCATCCTTTTTTAATCGCCACCAATGACCAGCTATTCCGTTTAAACTAGAATTATATAAATAGTCAAACTGCGTCCTTTGAAAATCTAACGCGCGCTAATAATCTTTAAATTCCCTAAGATATTTTACCGGGTTTTCGCTACCATTAAAAGTCGGTATGTCCCATTTGCCTGGCATTACTCTGGCTTGTACAGCCCCATCTGGACTCCCTTTTTTAATGGTTCTCTTTTTGCTGTTCATCGGTTTTCTGCTTTATTTTATTAATATTTTCAATTACGAAAGTCTGCTCTTCCAAAATATCCGTGATTTTTTAAGAAGATTCTTGGAATTTATTATTTAAATCATCGATTCTTTTATTTGATGTTTGTTGGACTGTCAAGACATTCTCCTGGATATTTTCAATATCTTGGAAACTTTTTCTCGAAAGTTTTGATTTTGTTTTTTTGGTTCTTTCCATTCGGCTTTCATTTTGAGCCGCGCATTCCTAATCTCTTCCAATTGCTGTTTAATTTTATTCCAGACTTTATCGGATTCTAGGGCAGATCTCAATACCCTATCAGATTTTTCCACATCCTTTTTAATTCGTGACCTAGTACTACGCTCAGAGGTCATGAAGGTATCCGTGTGAATATCTTCTTCCTCATCATTTAATTTTATACTAGGGACTAATTTTCTTAGTTTAGTTTCCTCATGGACAACCTTGTTCCATTTTGATTTTGTGTCCAGTAGCTCGTCTACATTTATTTCTAGTCGAGGGTAAACTTTTTCAGTTTTGAGGTAAGGGTTGGGGGTTTGGAGTAATGTTCCGGGCAGAGATGAATGAATCGCAATCAGAGTCATCTAAACCTAAATTGTCTTACTATCCCGAAAAACGCTTTTTTTGCAAAAGTAATATTATTATCAATTATTATTATTATAAATTATTAATTATTTTCAATTATTAATGCCAATTTAGAAACAATATTTAATTTGATTTAATTACCAAAGTTCAAAGTTTTCTTTTACCGAAACAATATATTTTAAATTTTCCCGCCACTATTTCAAAGCTTTATTCAATTCTAAAACTTAATTTTTTCTTACTCAAAACGCGTTTAGTAACAACACATTTTTTACTTTGTTTTACAGTTAGAATCTGAATAAATAATATTCAACTAAAAAAACTTAAGAAAAGTTGGCCTATCTTTGGATTGATTTTATCATTAATTTCCTTAATTTTTTGAATCAGTTTTTCTTCTTCTCGTACCCTACATTTGGCGCCATTTTGCAACTTGCCAGGTTCGTTTTTTAATGAAATATTTATCATTGCTTCTGTTTTTGTCACAATTTTAATTCAAATTTTAATAATTAACATAATATCAAGACGCGAGTGGAAAAACTAATTTGATTTCATCATTCTCATCAATCCTACCTTTTATTCAGTGTAAAATTGATCCTAAAAATCCTTTTAGGTGGCACAGAGGTTTATTCTTTTTTAATTCTTGATTTTAAATGGCGCGATTGTTGCTAACCGATTATTTGAATGCGTGAAGGCGAGTAAGATGGCTCGCCGCGGCAGTAAGAGTGAGTGAGACGCACGAGTAACAGATTCGCGCTGGTATGGATGCACTTTTATCCACCTATTTTAGCAGTTTTGGCTTCAAGTCTTCTCAAAAGGTAACTGTTTTTTATGCCTTCCTCTCTTGTACACAAAGTACTGGCAGTACTTCTCAAAAATGTTTCAAAATTTCGTTTTTTGTGGCCTTTTCTAGGTCATCGACTGGGCGATTGCTTTTCCAGAAGCTTAAGCACTTGCTTTATTTCCAGTCGCCAATCCGAATTTTTCATTTATTCATTTTATTTAATCGTTGGTAAGAATGGCCGACTTTTGCGCCACCCAGCAGGTTATTTTACAATAATTTTTTATTAATTAATTGCGAGTTCTAAGGTCGCAATCTATTTTCGTAATTTAAAATTATGCACCTTTTTGTATTGATCGCTAGTGGCGCCCTCCGCTTACTCCCGGCTATTTCAACAATGTGTGGTTGTCGCCCATTGTTGTGATAGGTGCCAGCCGGTTAAGTCGTCGCGTTTCGTCGTGTTGACTCTCAGTCAACACGACCTAGGTGAGTTCACCCTTTTTATTCTTATTTTACCTTTTTATTATCATTGCCTATGGGACCTGCATCTCCGTAAACTCTAATTTGTAGTTAACACTGCTGTTCACAGCTCAACAGGTGTATGTATCTCTGGCTTTTCTAAACTTTGGTCGTGATCTGAGGTCAATTTGGTCCTTCAAAGATGAAGTTAGGCAAAAATTACAGCATGAATCTTCGGATTCTGATTGATAGAAAGTTAGGATGTCACAATTAGAATTTGTTGATTTAGTTAGGAAAAATATAAAAGTAATCAGGCTCGATTTTACAATTGAAATAAGCAGAGCAAAAGCCTTTCAGTAGGTAATTATGTATAGAAACGCAATAGAGTTTCGTCATCATCTTCCGAAAATCGATGTTCAAAACTGTGTCAAAGATATGTAAGTCCGTTTATTGTACAGAAAAGAATTTCACCAGTAGTACATTTTCTGAAAACTGAAAACGGTAAAAATACTAGGAAATTGCATATTAAACAACTTAAAATGGGAATTTTAGAAGAACATGAGGATCCTAAAAGTGAAGAATCGAAAACGGGTATTGGAACAAATCCAGGAACTCGCACGAGAATATGCAAAAAGTCTCCAAAAGAGGGCTTTGGAGAATCCATTGGAGTATCCTTCATTGAGCTCAAGTCGATCTGATATTCCGGGGCGGTTTTCCGTATCGAGGACCTAGTCCAGAGATGCTGGAACCGAAAAATCTAATCCGTGAAAACGAGGACGACTTCGTAAAGTTCTATCGCATAGACGAATCCGAGACTGTGAGGGAGAACGAAGTCTCAAAGGACAAAATGGAAAGCGAGTCACTGGCTCTTAAAATAGTTACCTCTCAAGACATCATTGCCATTCTGGAACGATATCATCCCTTATTACCTAAGGGGCGTTCAGAGAAATGGCCACAGCCTGGTTGCTGGCACTATGGACAGAGGGGCCTCGGGCACCGAGACTATACGGAGCCTCGAAAAGAGAACGAATTTTGTTTTCTGTATGGGCTGCAAGGTTTTAACAAAAAGACCTGTTACAGGTGTAAAGAGGACTTGAGAGCTTATGATTATTAAGTAGAACCACAAATAAAATCAAATAACATTTCTTTATATTTGTTTTAAATATACGATGCTAAACTTCAAATCAAAATGTCTTACGTTGTAGACATTTGATTCCAGGACCCGTATTATGTGTCGTATTAGTTTGCCCGTCCTTTTCTGTCTAGTCTATGTCTAATTTAGTGTTAATTTGTGAGTTATGAGGCTGAGGAAAAATATTTGTACATGCTAAAGAAAATTTTAATCTATTCCACATCTTGTGAAATATTTTGAATAATCTAATCTGAAATTATGATTAGTATTTGCTACGTTTCATGATTTACAGTAAATGAATCAGGGGGACCTTTCCTCTGAGGCAAGGGGAGTTGTAACGTCGCATATTAAAAATTACGACTTGAACCTAATAGTGAGCCTTATAATAATTATATTTACTAAGGTTCCTTTCCAGATCTTCTTCTAGAAAGTGGACTCGCGCGACATAGCTTTATTTTGAAAATACTGTGTGTCAAGGTAAGGATCGCTTCAGCTGGAAAACGATTACAACGCTCTACTTTACCGGGAGGAAAGAGAGCGCTGATAGTTACGATAAACCGACCTATGTTGCATAAGCAGCGCCACCGAGGCAAGCGCCCCCAAATTCGAAAATTAAAGGGTCAAAGGGCGGTGGAGACTTGCTTATAAAAGCATGATTCATCCCCTTTTTTCTCTCTCCTGCTAAGGCCATTGTCATAATTTGAGGTACCATTTAATTATGTAATTGAAAATTAGTAATTGTGTTAAATTAAGGCTAAATTCCGAGTTGCTCACGCAACATTCAATTTTGTAGAAAAGTTCAGGATTATCAAGTTTTCTTTAGTTTCCGTTTCCTGTAATTTCTAATTTGAAAGCTCCTTAAGTTTAAATTGACTGATTTTTGAGAAACTTATGTATTTGAGTTTTTTTTTATTTTGAATTCTTATTTTATTTAATAATAACTATCTTTTAAAATATTTTAACGGTGTTAGTTATTTCTGATTATTGACTGCATGTAATATTGTTTCAAAAAGCCCTAATGCTTTGATTCCCCACGACGAAAGCGATACAGAGTTTCAAGTTTCTATAATTCGACTTTGCTGGCTGGAGATCTTACAGTTTTCAGGATTTTTGTATGGTTCAACCGAAACTGGCGCCCAACTTTAAATATTGTTCGTTTAAATAAGTAATAAAAAAAAGTTTGTAAACATGTAAAAATAATGTCAAATTTCCTAACTTAGAAAATTTAGTATATACCTTTTCAGATAAAGACATGGCCATATTCAATAATAAAAACCATAAGTACCATAAAAAGAGAGAACACTTCCATAGATAAGGATTGTCAAAGATACCGTTTTTTTTATTAATACATTTAGTGTAAAAGATTCAGTAATATTAATTGTTAATAGCAGCAACATGACGTGAAATTGTAAAGTTCATAATTAAAATACTGATTCTTAAATTTTCATCAGGAAACAATCAATATCCGGGAATAATGTATCTGTTTTATGTCTTCGAAAATAAATATATTTGATTTCAATTGAAATTTTATTAAAATACATAAACGCTGTAATAGAACGAATGTCTTTAAAAATGTGAAAATATATTAAAATTGTTAGCGAGCATTGTTAAACTGTAGAATTATTGATAATATATGTACAGATCAAGTAACGTTTCATAAATATAGTACATTTTTTGTGTAGTTTTACAATAACATGTCATAGAAAAATTGATAAAATTTAATATTAATTTTCAATCAATATTCTTTAACAAAATGTTATATTCATACTTGTTTCATATATTTTGAGTATTATCATTTATTGTAATAAGTATGTTCTTTATAAATCGCTATCTTATTATATGTTGCACAAGTATAAGAAATATTAAGTAAAACAAAAGATGATATTCCATTAATAAAAGCTTAACCATAACATCTAAGAAGACGATAAATAAAAATCGATACAATAATAATATATTTAATATCTCTTATTCAATGACTACATACCTAGCGGTGAAACGTTGCAGCGTCCTCTCATAATATATTTACTAGATTGAATTAAGTATTAGATTATACAATTTTAACAATTTTTTATTAGGCAAGAAATATATTTTTTAAAAATTCCATTACATAGATTATTACAACTTGTCCAATGTACTGTCAAAAGTTGTCCACGTCCCCATTTAATCATTTTTAAGTCATATCATTATTCTTTGTGTGTATTTATTATGCATAATGAATTGCAGCGTTTTTTATTTATAACGAATCATATTTTTTATTAAAATAAAAATAATTATTTCTAGACTTGCTTATAGTTCTCACTTAAGATTTCCAGTCAAAACTTGTTCACGTCCTGCTTTACTATTTCATGTACTATTTGAATATTACTTATTTATTATTTACATTCCTTATACAACGAATATACTGTTTAAGGTTTGAAAAATGCAAGTTTAAATAGTATGTAAAATGCAACAAAAAAGTCAGGTTTCTTGTATGAAATTTCGTATAGCATCATCATTAATGTATATGAAATTTTGGTCAATTGTGTACATGGTTGAAAGTGGATGACACCAGTTTAATTTCTTAATTAATATGTTTTTCCATACTCTTTGATTCATTTTTTATGTAAGTCACGCAATTCAACTTAAAAGGAAAGGCTAATCCAATCTGAAGGAAAAAAATGTGTTGTTTGTCGTAATAATTTTTTAACCCCAAATCAGGACCTAATGTTTTTAAATTTAAAATTAAATTTTAAATTTAATTTACGGGTGAAAAATATTAAGATTCATTTTGTTTCATTTAACTTTTCAGTGGTTTTTGGGTCTTCGAACAAGAGCCCGAATCTAAATTTTTAAAATTCAAAATACTTGATTAAATGTAGCAAATGAAAATGTATAATTGCTTAATTTTTGAAAAAAGTTAATCATGTGATAACAGTAATCTCAGAACACTTAAAACATAATATTTCACACCAAATTGACTTTGATAATTTTGATATATTAGACAATGAAAACAATACAACAAAAAGAGAAATAGCCGAAATGCTTTATATTAAAAAACATAAACAACAAGTTATGAATTCCAAACAAGATTTACAACAACTTAATTATAATTACCACAGATTTTATGATTCAAAATATATGTGACTTTCGCG
>JABFQD010005514.1:0-10639 GCA_022817045.1 Psix sp. ZL-2020
TTTATCTGTTTCATTATACTTAATTTTCATTACTCATAAATGAAAACGTATATTCAGAAATATAAATTGAATATGTTGTTTGAATTTTTAGTTAAGTGAGGTATTTTATTAAAAATAAATTTTTTCGGCTGTTACCGTTAATCCACCTCTTTACAAAATGATCCAATATTATTATTTCTTCATAATATTTGTTTAATATTGTATTATTATATTTATGTATTTTTTATTCCGAGCGTGATGTTTATTTTAAACTTTTTTTTTATTTTTAAATTTTTTAAAATAAATAATGAAATAATTAATAATCATTTCGAAATTTATGATTAAAAATTAAAAAAAGTTTAACTTGGTGAATTATTTCTATGTTGGAAAAACATAAAAAATGAGTTCATTTTTCAATGTCAACAACCGACATAATTTAGACGTTATGGAAGTTTTTATGATTCATTTGGTTATGAAATCAATGACGTTATATCAACATTATTTAGTAACGATAGTTGGTGGTTTGTTGTTTCTACATTAGCAGAACGTCGGTTACCAACGATAGATAAATGAAGTGATTCTAATATTAACACCACTCACTAGGTCAGAAATTTATGCATGGGTATTAAGCGTTGGCTAAATACATTACAACTTTAATTTCTAATAGCCATTTTGAAAGTCCGAAACGGCCGTTATAGAAAGAAAAAGTTCTAACAAATGATTTATATAATTATTTTTAAACTTTCAATAATTTACATATGTCATATATAAACTTAACCTTCATCTACCAAACAAAAGTCAACATTACTTTAGTAAAAGTTTAACTGCGTGGCACTATATAAGAAAATTGGATATCACTGGAATAATGAAGTATGAAAAAAAATTATTCATTATAATAGTGATTATTAAAATTAAAAAGATTAAATGTTTTATCACGTGTTTTGAAACACTGGCGATTCAAACTTTTACTTTGCAACCATATTTTTAGATGTCGCGATTATCGTTTGTTAAGGATTTCAATGCGGTAATTGGGCATGAATTGATTTATTAAACTCTGAAATCGCATGTGACAATGAATTTTTGTTTTTTATAAGTGTGTTAATTTATTGCAGCGTGGCGTGTAGCAATATTTAGTTATTTGAAGTGAAAAGATTATGACAAGGAAAATGCATTTGATGCACGCACAGCCTTGGACTCTCCAGTTTTAAATAGACCTATTTACAACTGGAATATGTAGGGCTCAGTCAGAAACGTTGCTGAAAGCAACTTTACCTTCGTCATTACGTAAAAATAGTCAGATACTTAATACTACTAAGCCCACATGAAGTTTAATATTTAGCACAACTTAAAAAACGAGAGAAAACAGATTTTTAATTTCGAAGAAATAATTTCTCACTTACTCTTCATATTGCTTGAATAAAAATCTAGAATTTGAGAAAGTTAATTTCCTCTCAGAATTTAGCAAAGACCTGAGAATTCAGTCACTAAGTATTATTTTTTCCAAATCTGAATCATAATTTGGCCTAAAGACTCCTCAGATTGCTCGATACGATAGCAATATACAACACAATCCTGACACCACCATGTCTGCTACCCAGCTGAAACCAGAATAAACATTCAAGACCATTACAGACCAAAGCTGTTTAATTCATCTCTGGTAGTTTGATTGTTTAATTAATAGTAGGCTTTTTGTTGATAATTCAGAGCAACCAATCATATAAATTATCAGTTGTGAGTGATTGAAAGGGAAGAAGTTGCTCGTTTCCAAATAGGTTACATTATTTTTTTTAGATGTGATGCAGCGATTCTGACTCACAGGAGTCTGCTAGCCTCTTCGTTGCACGGACTCAATTATCATCTTCTGAGGGTTTCATCCCTTGGTCGAGTCATTGGTTTTTTTTTGCTTACTATTGCTGATTTTCGTATACATTTTCTCCTTTCAAGGCTTCCCGATAAGTCTTTTCATGTAAATGAGTTGGGAGGGCAGTTATTCAATTAATAAAATGAAAGGAAAAAGACCTAAATCGCGAATACGGTAGTTGACGGTGGCGAGCAAGAATGATTAATTTGAGCACGCATTTGTACGACACTGGACGGACAAAAAAAAATGAAAAATAGACTTACAAACATGGGGGTTTATAAGAATATTTGTTCAGTGGTCCAAGGTGATATCAAGACTTACGGGTGGCCAAGAAACGAGCGTTGGTGGCGGCTGGCGGTGGCAAAAGTGACACAAGTAAACAAAAACAATAAAAATAAGTAATTATAGTAAATAATAAAATCGTCTTCTTTTAATAATAATAAAATAGATTTCTCATTTTACCCATGAAATAATCAGGTACAGTAATACGACATTTAGTAAAAAAGATTCAAAGGTCCCCCCCCCTCCCCCCTCCCCTTACAACTGCAAACTATACAGTTACTTGTATATACTATATTCTTTGTTTGCGGTACACACGTATCAGAAGTGAAGACTCAGGCGAAATAAGTTTGATTGATGCCATCAATCAAACTTATGAAGTGGTAGATGAAGGTTATATTGTCTAGTAAGAAAACCTAGCTAGAAATTTCTTTGGTTGAGTTTATTTATCATTAAACGTCAGTTGCAATAATTTAATTAAGAGTCACGATTTCTTAAGTTTTGATATGTGAATCTTATTCTACCCGACCATGAATTAATTAGAATCAGATATTCACAACACAAGATTGTGCATGATAAATCTTTTGTTCGATTATTTCATACGGTGTATGTGAATAAATTGTGTTTTGCAAACAATATGCCAAATCTAAAAATACTTTCCAGATTAGGAGACCATTTTAAAAAATCAGTCGTAATATTTATTATCCGATATGATTCAATTTAGAAAAGTATAAACACATCATTTGAAAGAATAGAGTGTAGACAATCAGTTCGATGATATTCAATTTTTTTAATGATATTAAACTTATAAATATTGAATTTTTAATCCATTTCTCATTTCCAAAACAATCAATAAGTCTTAAGATGAATTAAACGATTAATAAAACTTAATAATTCATGTGAAATTTCTAGAATGAAGTGGTTTAGTGACAAAAAATAATTCTGAATATTGACTTTTGATGAAGGGAGTACAGATTTTGTGAATCTTTTACGTCGCATTTGAATGATTTTTATCCAAACTGTTATTAATAATAAACATGTACAAATAGTTTATTTTTATTTAAATTTTAATTACAGAAAAATCAAAAGATTAATTTCTAATATTTAACAGCAAAAGTCATCTACCCCCGCCTCCATGAGATCGTTCAAATTTGACAAAAAATTTAACTTTAATTGATCTAAACCCTTCATACAACTATCATTTTACCCCATTTTAGAAAAGGGGGGCCAAAAAATATAATCAACAAATCATTCATTATTTCACAGAAAATACAAATCATGAAAATAAAATATTTAAAAATAATTTCTCAGGAATCAAAACAGCTCCTATAGATCTCCCGTTATATGTTTATTTTTTCATCTCGAATCGTTTTTATCAAGTTTGTTTAAATTTATTATTAGTGTGAATTGAAAAATGCATTCTTTCTGTGTTTTTTATAATTGCCAACATTATTTCGTCCTATTCATTAACTTATAATACCTAAACCGGAAGTTTAACTGAAATTTCTGAAATTTATTAAGATGAAAATGAAATATTATTAACATCCACAGAAATAAATCTTCGATAAACTAATGTAATAATTCATCACGCACTATAAAATATCTACTTTACCAAGATTGAATGTTTGGCCAATTTTCAACCAGCTTATATTCGAAATAATTGTAAATCATTTAAAACATTGGAAGTATCAAGGAAAATTTTTCCCTGTACTTGCTCTAAATGTCAGCAAAAATTTGATCGTAAGAAATGTTTGTCTTTAGATCATTTGCAATACTTAACTGCAACATTTTTTCACACATTTTTCGATGAGCCTAAAATGAAACTATACTAAAAATTGTCGAAGTCTGAATCTAAATCATCTAAAAACCGCCAAAATATCGACCTTGACCATGTGACTTTTTTTATTCCAACAGTGTAGGTGTTAAAAAATCAGTTTTAAGAAAAGAATAAATAATATTGGTCTTACTGAGTAAACGGATAAATGTCCAATTGTTCAAAAACAAAATAACAAAGTCCCAAGTTAACAATCGTTCCGAATTTATCATATTCGTCTAAACCGTGAAAATAGTAAACAATCTTAGACGAAAATCCATAAACATATTTCATACGGGTGAAGCTCAAAATTGATAAATAATATAGGTTGGTGGAAGTTTGGTGAGTAAAATTCTTTGTTTGGTCTCTATGATGTTGCAGCGGATTCCAGCAGTACTCAACAGGATAGGCATTATATTGGCCAGCCCTTTGGTAAGACCCTTCTTCATCAGTGGGCAATTGTAGCAACTACGGTTTTTCATATAAGTCAATTAATTTTCATCAATTTTTATATATCACTGAATGAACTTTAATATTTCGACTCACATAAAAAGCTCCGAGTCACGACAATGTCTTGCCAAACACGCAACAAACCAATTCAGTTATGTATTATAAAATAGGTGCCTTCTTAAAACTCTGATCTGTTACTCAATTGTAACAGACGTTTATCCTGCTTCAAAAGCATGTCCTGAATTGCAAAATATCCTGATTATATTTATTTTTGCTTGAAAACATTATTGCTAATGACTTGATAGTAATGAGATACGTCATGAATCTTTCTTCACTAAGAACAGGCTGGCTTACCATCTCGAATATATTGCACCCCAAAATTTTAGATTTTTAGCTCTATTGAATATCGTTACGTTATAAACACACTATTCCAATTGATTTATGTTTTAAACGTCGACGGAAAATTATATTTAATTTGCCATTATTCAAATGATATTAAGGTATGTTGAATAATTTTCGAATGCTAAATGGCTACTGTGAAATTATATTTCTTGACTTGTTTTACATTTATTGGTGAGAAATTAATTAATGAGCAAAACCTTCACTTATGGATTCTACAATAAATAAAATGAGGACTCGAATAAAGACCGTAAAAAGGTTTTAAATAATGACGAGCCATAAGTAACAATGAAAATCTTAAATACTGAAAATTTTATACGATTCTGGATTCGTATTCTTTAAATTATTAATATTCTGTATTCAATAAAATATCATGAATTATCTTATTTAGTACAAAAAAATGTTATATTCATGCAAAAAAATGAACAAGCTATTACATATTGAGAAAAGAACATTTTCGTAAGCAGGTTTAGGTGATTCTTTTTAAAATAAAATATTCTAATTTTTAATTATAGGTCTTATTACACTGGGATACATTAGACTTAACTTAAATTTAAGAAAAGACAATTCCATCAGTCTTCTAATTTCTAGCTTCTTCTAGAAATGATTTAATTATTATTTTCAATAATTGGTCTCAATTGATTATTAAAAGATTATATGTTTACAATTTTTAAGATGAATATTTACATTATTGACGTAGTAGAATAAAATATTAATTCAGTTGAGAAATCGTAAAACCTTCACTGATTCCATTCTAAGATGCATATCTATAGTTTTATACACAAGGGATTAATTGAAAACAATGAGTAAAACTATGTAAAAACAATTTTTCTGTTAACTACAGTAAATAGCTAAAGAATAATGTTGCCTCTCTCTGCATATATAAAATATATATAAATTATACATGTTTTAAAATTTGATCATTGAAATCATTATTAAGGTATATAATTATATTACAAAGGAATTAGATAATTCAGAATTATTCTTTAGAATTAGTTAATTACCATTTAATTAGGGTAGACGGACTTTTACAATCGATCAATGAATTCTGATTTGATTATAAGTTTTTTAATTAAAGGAACATTGAATATTAGACACAGCATAATTAATTTTTAAATCGAAATTCACTTCAAAATACGAATATTGCACGAACGAATAATGCTTATTTATTTATTGCCTACGTGAATAGCGAATAATAGTGAGTGAAGTGAATAATATTATTCACTGTAAGGATCGTAAAAGATCTCAAGTGATGGCAATATTACGACAAGTATTATTTTCAAGCCAATAATACAAACAGTCTGTCGAAGTCTATTCCATATTTTTCACAGGAAATTGTTATTAACATTACAACAGTCCGTTGTTTTGTACATAATTTTCAATTGTATATACAATTTTGCAAAAATTTTGATGGAATATTAATACCATCAATATGATGAACAAATACATTACTAAACTTTCAATTTTTATAGAAAATTCATTATTTTTTCGACTCCAATTCATAGATACACTTATTACATCCTGAGTAGAAATGGCTTCTGGCAAAATTCTCGTCTGAATAAAGAGCGCTATACAAAGTGCAGATGTCATATAGCCTTTATCCAGTTTTAATTTGTTTGGGTGAAAATTGGATCCGGTTTCTATAGGGCTTCTTTTAAAAAATAAATCCAGACTATTGCAAATCTGTACTCACTGTTCGTTTTCATTTCAGGATTAGATAGACGTATATTCAGTTACGTATTACATACATAGGGAAACTTCCAGATATATTATATACTATTTTTGATATAAATGTTTTATTTAAGATTGTTCCCAAATATATATTTAAAGAAAAATAAATTTCTTTAAAAAAAGAATTTAAATAAATTTAACATTTGTTAATGCTTCAATAAATAGATTCATAGAAGTTATTTTTTGAAGAAAAAAATTCTGCTCAGAAGTAGAAGAGGGTAATATATTAGAATTCAACAAAACCTTTTTATTTCTAGTGACAAATATGCCAATGAGATGTACAATTGAATTATATTTGATGCTAGTAACAAAAAATAGTTATTAGGTAAACGGTGACGCATTTATGTCTATTTCAATTTGTTTTTATATATAAGTCTTTTTCAAGATTAATATTTTGCTCCGTGTTGTATAAGTTTTATAAATTAAAATTATGAAACAATACTATGTGAATTTAAATCATTTAGGACAATATTAAAGTTGTGTAACAAAAATATATAAGGATCGGAAGTATTCGACTTTTATTTCTTTACGCTTTTCGACTTTTCTTCTGTTCGGAGGGATGTCATCCCCCCCCATCGTTTTCACAATAAATTATCAGATTAACGAGATTATCCGGAATGGTGCGTGCTAGGAGAAGCTATTTTTTCCCAGTAGATTGAGGGAAGAAAATGTGCTGATAAGCTTAAAGCATCAGATGATGGTAAAACTTGAACGTGATGATGAGGTGCCCAGTCCGAACCTATGTAGGTAAGCAAGAAAATTGTTGTGCCCAATTTGTAATCAGACCATACATTCACCATTTTTAGGTAGAGGATTCTCAATGACGCACATTTTCATTGTTGGTGGAGATGTTGTAGACATCTCCATTGTATGTCCTTCCTCGTCCCTTCTATACATCCGGATGTTATCTGTTTCTATCCACCTATTCTGCATGATTTTTCTAGCCGAAGATAAATTGGCGTCAGCTCAGCCGTTAAGCGTAAGGGATACGCAGTTCTGTAATCACTAATTATTACACAAATGTACTATTGTGTCCATGGCTGATACCCAGATTGATGCAACATACAGCAGAACAGAGATGTTGGAGGGAAAGTTCATTCATCACTCGTGTCGCTTGCTGACTGACCATTTCTAAGCGTGCATTAAGCCAGAGTTTCACATCGATGTAAACACTAAAATATCTCAGCGAACATTTAGATTGATCGCATTATTATTTTACCTTCACTTTATTCACCACAAAAGTGGGTCAGACAATGATATTTAAAATGACCACATCTAATATAGAGAAGATGTCAAGGTCACTCTGCTGCCTCAATTGGTGATCCAGACGGCCTACTGTAATAACTAGTCGTGTTCCTCGCGGTTATTTCGTTCATCAAGTGCTGAAAGACGTCGTGAGAGACACCTGCTCTAGCGTAGACTCAACAGGAGTATATGCCTACCACCCTGGTCCACGCGAAACCATTGTGCTCTGTTGTCCGAGTTTCTTTTAACCAGAATGCTATGTCCCGGTACTACTCACAGACGCGATGTTCTTCTGGATCTTTTACCAAAAGAAGTTTGGGATTAGTTCATAGTAATATAGATTAAAATGGAAAGCCTCATTCTAATGGGTTTTTTTCCGGTTGTGCGCAGTATGCTGGACAGATGTAATTGTCAGTTCGTTGACCCTTAACCAAATCTTTTTCACACCGAAAACTGTGGTTTTGGTCGCCTTGCAGTTGATCCCCCACATGAATGACCCAGGTGTCCAAAACCCAGACACTTCTAACACTTGATTAGTGTGTTCTTTTTCCTTGCTCTGTTTACAGCCTAATTTCAGACATTGTTTTTAAGCAGAGTTCATTTCAACCGTATATGGTCCTCCATAGACATTATAGAAGAGCTTAATTACACCAGTATTGATCCTTTTCGTCTTTTTTATTTGTGTATGGGTTATATCTTTATATCAAGATATATAGAGACTTGCAGATGTCTTCGACAGCGGGAGCTTGTTCAAGTTTTACAGTTCGATGATCATCGCATGTACTTTGCTGACGAATTCAGCCTGGCATTCTAATTTCTTCTCTATAGCAGATTTCTTGTCCAAGACTAGAACCATGCTACTAGCTGTATTCCTATATACTTTTATTACGCGGTTACTCTCATGCCGGGGTCACCCATCAGGACTTTGAAAATGTCAGAAACTGGTACCTTTCTCAACTGTCTTCTTCGAGGCAGGTAGTTTCTTGCCTATAATTTTGCTAGAACAAGGTATGTCATTCTCATTCTATGCCATAGGCATTGCCTTCTGTCTTCATAGATTCTTAATATGTACCTCCATGTTCCTTTTCTAAAAATGTTGACTTTTCTAAAAGGCAGAATCGTTCGATTTTCTCTTCTTTCTCAATGGAGCATCTGAAAAAATTAAACAGGCAATTTTGCCTGCGCAAGGTGGTTTGAAAAGTGCATCTATCTTTTATCCATTAGTAATTCCGATTTTATACATAAATATAAGAAAACATTATATTATGTAATATCATGTATGGAGATATATAATGATAGGCTACTATATGGTGCAAAAGACAAAAAATATATTAAAGTGAAATGTTGATACAATATTTGACTTTGTATATAATAATAATACAATTGATACAAATTACTACGGAAAGATCTCAATAAAGTTGGTTTTCTCAAAACGATATTTTCGCAATGTAAGTTGGAGATTAAATATAGTGAAAGGGCAGTATATCGAACTTAATTATTAATTAATCTTTGAGATATATTTCTCTACCATCTAGCGAAGTTACTAGATGCTTTGATAGAATTATAGTTCTTATAATCATGCAAAAATATCGAAACTCAAAAATCACGATTTTCAATAATAATAATTTTTTTCATAATTTAAAGAAGCGTCAGTCTTCAACAAAGCCCCAAAAATATGTTTAAAGATGATCAAATAATTGAAACTCTCATTACCCATGTAAAAAATCATATATGGCAACATATAAACTGTATCTATACTGCTTATATGTTGCATGTATGAAAAGTATAACATATATATATCTGTATATGCATTTATGTCGCATACATGTCAAATGCATATACGGCAATATATACGGTAACACATATGTTACATAAATGATTTATATATGTTGTCATACGTGCAATATAAATGCAGCATTTATGTATACCGTATATGGGACATATATACATTTTTACCTGGGTAGAGATAAATTTGCACTTAATAAAACTCGCTTTGCGTTTTAAAAGAAACGAATGCTTAAAATGTAACACCTTTCAATATTTACTAATCATACAAAGGTTAAAAAGGATATTTGAGTTATATGATGAATATGTTGTCTTTAATTATATATTTATAAACATACACATACCATGATCATAATATTGAAATAGTTATGCATGTATGTTTCAGAATATGCTCAGAATATATAATTTAATAAGTGAGGAAGACTGTACGACACAATTACTAATTGTGACTTTTTAACCGAAACACCATATTTTAGCATTTCAAAATTTAGTGATTTCAACATCACGAATCGGTCATTTGCAACCGTTTGCTTTAAAATGATCATAAATAACAACTAATAAATCACTGATGTTTTAATAAAGCCAAGTTTTGAAAATTACTATAAAGTGAAACCAAGTGGCGTTGATGAAATAACTGAGAAAGTAAAAACGGACTCGAGAAACTAAAATTAACGTTATCGAGTATAATATCCATCGAAAAGCATACAGAATAGCATTATCGAATAGTGTTTAAGCATACTCTTTCGCCTTTACGAATAATTTAAATTATATAATTGCCTCACATTCATTGATTCAAATTTTTTTATCTACTAGTTCATTTGTTATTATCTTCATATTTACGTTTAGCTAACAAATTTACGTAAGGTTTTATTTGTATTAATAATTTTTGATTAAGTAAACCAACAATGATTGTTTAAAATGTTCGAAAAATTACATTAAAAGTATATTATATTACTCTATATAACATGTTTAAAAACATATTGACACCAACTCATTTTTCACTATTTTACATTTCACTAATTTACAAAACATTATTTCACATCGAATTATTTTATAATTCACTATTGTTTTTCCATTCAGAAAACAATATAATGAAG
>JABFQD010005515.1:0-10639 GCA_022817045.1 Psix sp. ZL-2020
AATTTAATTCTGCATAAAATTTTAATACATTTAACAATTTTAATACGTTTTAGTAATGCGGTGTGGAAAAACATCAGTTGGCGCTGGAGTCACATATGTTGACTTAATCGTACTTTTCTACATGCTGTACAAGGTCTAAAAGATGAGTTTTCTTCGTCGGTTCTCGAAAATAATACATAAGAGCTACAAAAAGAAGGACGAGTTTCATTACAATACTATTATTTTCATTTTTTGTTTAAAACTAACTTATCATCTTATAATTCTAAAGCTATATATAGCTTATAAAATCGTTATCGAAATGATCATAATATTTATGATTTTCGATTCGTTTCATAAATAATTTGACAGCATGTTATTTATATTGGTAAATAATAAATTTTGCATAGATCAAATAACAACATTATGTGACAATACGAAATAAATTTTTATTTATTTAGTTATAATAAAATAAATGTTGTATACAAATATTATTAATTTCGTGCTCTTTTAAAATGACGTCACTTTTTATATAGATGTTAACAAATAGCCAGGTATTAAGAATATTATAATGTTACTGTTTCCAGACTCGCTACAAATCTAAAATCTTAAAGTACAACTTTCTTAGATTGATCATACAAATTTTTGTTGTTTAACAGAAAAAATAGGGTAAAATGTACTTTAAGGACATATCTTAATTGTTTCGGATATGCTCAGAAAAAGTTAACGAAATTGTGTTTATATATTGTTTATTAAAAAGCAACAATTGTTTACCTGAGAGTGTATTAAAAACACCATTTGAAGTGATCTAGAGCTATAATAAGTAGTTAAAAATTTTGTTAGTTTTGTTAAAAAAATACCCAAAATTAAACCACTTATCCGGCTGGTTAAATAGTATAAAATGAAGAAACTCTTATCTAACTTTAAAATACGATTATAAAACAAAGTATATTAGATACATTTCATCAGGTGTTCACAAATTTCCCATGACATTACTATATTTTTACATACAGAATATGACATGGCATTATTATTCCAAATATGTGAAAAAGATTTAATTTCTTTTACATATTAAATTTCTGGTGGCATTAATATATAACTGTATAAGAAATAAAGTATTATATTATGTTTCCATAATATTACAATAATACCGTAATAATATACATATTTTGGATGTTTTATCTTGCGTGACATCGTTATATATTACGATATTAATTTAGATATGAAATCAAATTCTTCTTTTTGAAATAACGAAAATTGCATAAATGATTTCATTAAATTAGATAATAGTTCGTTGTGCGATCATTTGACACAAAATAAAAGAATATAATAGTACATTGTAAACAAGAAATAAGGTACTATTAAAATACAAATTTTTAAAAATATGTTATTTATAAATATAAATTTTTAAAAGCATTATGTATATATACATAATCAAATAATATCAAGAAAGACCATCATGATATGTCTAGATTGGTTAGCTTTGCAAGCAGAGTCAAAGAATATATATAATACATATTCGTCTAATACTCGAAAAGGTATTAGTTTAACATTCATATAAATAAGACGGCAATATTACATGGATGGAAGATGGACAACGATTCAGACATACAATAATCTAGCCACTGCAACTATACTAATATTTCATACTAAGTATTCTTATATCAGATAAATAAATACCTACTGTAGGTTCTTATTTATAAATAAAGCATATTTTATAATGTCTGGCAAAATGAAAATATATGATATCGATTCAAGCTTACATTTCATTACTTGTGAATGTAAGAATTATTGATAACAATCAAACTGTAATTAAAAAGACGAGTCGCCAAGTTAAACTACTTCTTTCCGATTGATTTAGTACTCTCACTTCTCACAAATACACCGAGATAGTACACTGTTTTGAACATGATTTAAAAACAAATTATTAAAATATTCTAAATTTCATTTGCTATAGCAATAATTTCATGTTCATAAAGAATCTTAAATTTTATATTGAATTGTTATGATATTCATTTTATTATTTAAATAATTAATTTTAATACGTATTTCTTAACGGGAAAATTATGAGAACTATATTTTATTTGAGCTCTATGCAATCTTTATAAATTCTTGTTAAAGTTTTCATAAATTATATTACATCTAGACGTCAATATCTGTTCAATGGCAATTGCCTATCAATTATTTCATTACTTATCTCACACCATATTGAGATTCATTCACGTATAAAGCAATAGAGCCTTATATTTTTTAAAAACAATTAGTAATATAAAATCCTTAATGGTGTTTTCTGACACATAAACACATAACTTTCGACTACACTCGAAATTTTGTTTTCACTATTCAGTCAACGCTAAATCATACATATTTTTTCCAATTAACTTACTTACTTTTTATGGCATCATATAATATTAAATCGAAAAACTTTATGCATAATATTAAAAGTTAAAATATCATACACAAATTAATTTTATGTTAAATGTTATAATTATAAGTTAGGTTTGTCTGTACCCCAAGCATTGAAATTACTTGATACTTTTTTTATAAATGTTTCTGGCCAACCATTGTGCTTTTATTCGGATATAGATAGATTATGAAGTTGATAACTCCGTCTGTAATACATATTGAAGATTTACTGCATCCTATATTATCAAAAACATCCCACTTTGTAACTTATTTTATATTTTATTGGATTTTTGAAATAATTAATGTGATTAGTCTTCATTTTCCTTCATTCTTTACTAATAAAAATAAACATATATAGATATTATAAAAATCCATTTATCGTAAATGAACTAATGTTGATAGTTTTGCTTATCTTTTGTGTTCTTAAAAATTAATTCCAATTGTTTTAATCTGATAAAATATTACCAAATCCGTGTTTATGAATTGAAGTTGAAGAAACTTTGGTCAGCATGTAAAAGCCTTCCAGCAGTTTCAGAATTAAAAAAGGTTTTTATGAATCAAATAAAAATTGCAGTGTTTTTCCATGTGTTTTTGGAGTTTTAATTTTATGTCATTATATTTTGAACTCAGAAATTGCAAAAAGCGATTTCGAGGCCTGCCGGCATGATTTTGGACTTAAAAACCGTTTCTGAGTGAGCAATTGTGACATCATAGGTAAGTTTTTCACATATTTTCGTCGTATGTATAATGCTGACATGCGAGATTTTATTTTATATTAAAAATCGATGTCTACAATCCATTCATAGGCAGTTATAGAATTCGTTGTGTTGCAATTAACCATGCCTGATTAGTTTTAAATAAATTTTAATTAATAATTTAAATCAATAAATCATCAAACAAAATTTGAATGAATAATAAAATAGTTATCTATGGTACCGATGTCTTTAGTTCTGATCCCACTATAGCGTTGATAAAGCTATACCGTCAATAGTCAACTTGGATGTAATAAAAACCTAGTATTGCTGTATGTGTCTAGCTTTGTTTTTGACAGTTTTCTTAACAATATGACATTAAGATATCTGTGTTTCACGTTTGACGCAATGCTATATTGCGTTGGTCATATGATCAACGGTAATGGCCAATATATGTGAAAGCATTACATATGGTAACTGCGAGAGTGAGTATTCAAAGAATTCTCATAGTGGTGTCATATTTCCTGGATTTCTTCATCTTTTCGGCTATATCGCGGTAATTTTGACGACTTTCGCAAATTTTCAGGAAATAAAGGATGACAAAGGAAAAGTGTCGTTTACAAATTAATAATACATCAAGGGACTGGACACTTTTCCTGGGCGAGAAAAACAAAAGATATGTCGTGCTACATAAATAAATTCTCTCCTTGACTAACATATAATATTTCGGTGCATAAAATGACAAGTTAATCTTTATGAATGCTTCTATGATAAATAATCATAAATGCTCTGCAACATGTTTGAGGGCGCAAACAGGGCATTTTAAGTGCAAAAATGGGAGTGGCAAATAGTAGGCTTGCATGCTGAAACCGATAAGACGGTTCAAATTTTTTCCGTCGCAATGCTGAATCCCGATCGAGTTACGCTATTGGCTGAAATCAGCTGATTTTAGCAGTTTTTCTTATTTCAATTGACTGGTCGGTTACAATATACACTTAACTTGTATTTTATTATATGTTATAAGATAGATATAGATAAAAAGGTGTTTATGGAAACATTTTTCACATCGTTGTTTCATTATATATTTTCATATATACAAATGATCTGCCATTCAAACCGATTATTTGGCAGTAGTTTTACTTATATTTTCTTTATTTTCTAATAAGTACTGTTTACGACACATTGTTTATTGATAGTGTGGTTCTTTTATGAAAATAAATAATTTTATGTTTTTAAGGTTTAAAGATTCGTGATTCAAGTAACTCAATACGTAAAATGGAAAAACTTGAATAGAAAACATTTTCCAAAATCTATTTGCTTAATTTTATTTGTACGTTTTATAAGCATTATTTAATGTTAACATTGAGTATTTAGAGACGTTTAAAAGGATATTCACTAAGCACAAATTTACACGTAAAGTCCTTAAAAAACCATTTAATTGAATTTTTGTCGCTGTTAAAAAATAATTCTATTATACTAATAAAGACAATATAATCATTTAAAATCCCTAAAATATAAAGTGATATGGAAAATCGCTAACCATAATAATTATTATTTTTATTTATTTATTAAACTAAATAGCGCCTCGGGCTAATCCCGTATGGCTGAATACATATAATTTAAAATACAATAATAAAAATAAAGTATAGTTTACAAATTAATATTAAACGATGAATATGAACAAAAACAAAATCACCAGTCATTGTAAATCAAGCAAGTGATTATACAGCGAGATTTTAAAAAACTAAATTTGCCACTCTTTTTATGTCATCTGGAAGACCATTCCAAAAACTTGTGGCACAAACTATAAATAATTTTTGAAAAGCTGAAGAATGGCTTAAAAGTACCACAAGTTTCCGGAAAGGCCTTCTAACAAATATGCCGATTTCTCTTCGATTGAAATCAGAATTCAGATACAATGGGAGATTTTCTCTAAGCAGCCTGAATGTTAGACAGCCAAGAAAGTAGAGTCGACACTGTTCAGTTTTATGTCAGTCTAATCGAGCATAGAATAATGAAATGGACTCATAACGCTTTGGGTTAAAAATGAACCTGATGCAAGAATTTAGTGAAACCGGCAGCCTCCTCTGCAGCGCAACACAAACATCAGTAAGCAGCGAACAGCAATAGTCGAATAGAAGAAAGATCAAAGACAAGACCAACGGCTTATGCAATTTAAATGGCAGTACAGCTTTTCTGTGTTTGATTCTCCTCAAGTAAAACCAAACTCTACGCATGACATAAGATACTTGATGAGACCAGCTCAGATAGGAGTCAACAAAGAGTCTTCAATTATTGTCTATATCTACATATGGAATTCTGTGTTCTCAATACAGATATTTGGAAGATTTGTAAAGGATACCGAATTAACTTTAATTTTAGATCCATGAATCATTATCTTAGTCTTGGGAACAAATGAAGCTTCTTTATAACTGACCAATCATGCACAACAACTGTCATTCTCGACTTTTTGCAGCATATTTTGAATATCATTGGCAGGATCATGTAGACACATTTGCAGATCATCAGTATATAGCAGGTGCTTGGTATGTCTCAGTCCAGAGGCAATACCAATCAGATATATCGAGAATAACAAGGGACCGAGGACTGATCCTTGAATAACACCTGTCTCAAATTCACGCCAGTTAGATAATTTCCTATTTTCGTCAACTACCGATTGTTTACATTCCAACAAATATGATCTAAACCCATATATAACACTGTCAGAACAACCCAACAGCTGAAGCTTTTTGAGAAGATCATTATGAACGACAAGGTCAAAGGTCTTTCAGAAGTTAAGCAAAACAAGCACTGTAATATGACCGTTATCCATCGCAACCCTAACATCATCTACAAGTTTTAGCAGCACAGTCTGTGTCGAAAGGCTTTGCCTGAAACCCGATTGGAATTGATAAAATGCATTGACACTCTCAAGGAAGATGGAAAGTTCTTTGTGAACAGCTTTTTCCAAAACGTTCAATATGGAACAAAGTAATGCTATGGGTGCCTATCGGTACTTATCGAGTTCGTACACTGAGAAAACTTCAAATATAATGTTAGAGCATTTTCTTCAGTTGTATCTTATCAGGGTTATCTGTGTTAACACTGCGTCAGCTGATTTCAATTTCGGAATTTCATGCTCGATTATTTTTGCCGTTTGTTTTGGTCTCTATCTCTCAGATTGGAAGACATTCTGCTCTCTTTCTATTATTTAAATTTCAGTCATTTTCGAGTTAAATGATCGGTCGTAAATTCTGATAGTAGAATTTGTCCGTTTTGTAATTTCCCGATACTTAAAAGTTTAATTCGCGTGAATTTTGAATGTGAATTTATTATTGGTCCTTATTCCCCCTAGAATTTCTCTCGAATGGAATTGTTTACTTATTCTTGCTTAACATGTTTACCTAATAATTGATTTTTCGCATAATATATTTTTAAATTGATTGATATATTTTTACAAGTGATAAATTCTTAGCAGTTTAGCAACAAAAATCTGCTCAAATTTAAAAATGTTTGTTTTGAAAGTATTTATTTTTATAAAAAATAAAGAAACGGGCGTTCGATTGCTCATACAATTTGATTGAATTACAATTAATAGTGTGTTTTAGTTGTACTACGTTCAAAATAAATAGAAACGATACCGCACTTCAAAATCAAGCAACTAAACTCAAGATCGAGTATTGTAAATATAAAAGAATAAAATCAAAAGCAGGTGAAAACAAATAGGCAAAATAAGAAACATCTTTGGACAAAATTAATAGTAAGATTGATGAATGATGGATAAAAACATAGACAAAAATATATAGGAATTCTCAAAAATGATAAAAAAAGTACCTCGTCAATAAATGTTTTACTTTATTTTGGTTTGTAAGATTCAATCATAATATTATTCAAACGTTTTTTTGTTAATCCTATGCATTTATTGCTATGTTAAAATCTTAACATCCGATTATTTATTGATAATTATGATTTCTATGAAATATAAATAATGATTGTGACGGTGAGAGCACAGGCGTTTTAAAGAGCTCACAGAAGAAGCAAAAAAAGAAAATACAAAAACTAAAATACACTGGTTAAAAAAGACGCAACACCTTAATGTGGTCGAAATCTTATAATTTTTCAACTCACCGTATGTTCCGTAATTTTGATCGAAAACGATTATTCTTTCGACCAAATTAAACCTAAATTCTCCTGTTTAAGGATGTCATGAAAAAAGCTATGAAAAAATGGGTTCACTTTGTATAACAACGTGTAAACAGAAAAAATTTTTTTTTAAAATTTTGAACAACGTTAAACATGTATAGAGAAAAATATTTCCCCCAGAGCCCATAATTTTTGTAATGGATTATTAAAATTCATTATTTTTTAACAAAACATGAAAATATTTGGTTCAGTGGGTCTCATTACGGTCGGTGCTCTTATTCATTCAATATTTTTTATTTTAATTGTTTTTTTGTATGAATTTATATTGTCTGTCAAGGAAGCATCTTCTTGGTTTGTAAAAGTTGCACGTGGTTAAAAAGTCGATTATTAACAACCTCCCACAACCGTTAAATATTTGAACTTTAAAATTAAATTGAATTTTTGCATGAATAGTGCGCTTTATTTTGGTTTTGTATATTTTCATTTACTGCATCGGTTGGAGATCGGTGCTTCTAAAGCACTAGGTTGAGTCAAAATTATATTTTAAAAATGAAGCATTTTCTCTTTTTAATTTTAAAAATCTGATAAGTGTTATCAGAGCATCAATTGGTTCTAATTTTGGAACTTCAAATCTGAATATTTTTGAAGTTTGTTTTGGTTTTACCTTACTTTTTGAAAGACCATATTTGCGATTATTATTTTATTATTTTATTTCGTTTTTTTTGTGTTAGACATTCGTCGATCCTGGAAGCAAAATTTATCAGTTTTATTTAATTATCAAAATTAACCAAATCGGAACCCGTGCTTGATATTCAAAATTGAATTATTCGTATTATCGCACTACATAATATGTAGTAAATAATGATACAAATTACTAATGAAAAATTATATTACATTATCCATTTATAGCATGATTATTGTAGTACAATAGTTTCGTTTGATTGTTTAATTTAATATCTCTGACAGCCTCTTTCTAATGACAAATTTTTAAAGCAGTATTGCTTATTGTTGATCAAGTCTAATAAACTAACTTGCGCTACTGATATTTATCATAAATTGTTAAAAACAAATTCTAAAGTATTTAAGTATTTTATGGGGACTGTCGTTGTGAACGCCGAATATTTGAGAGTGCTTCTGAAGACGTTTGCAGCCAAAAAAATTTCATAGTTCTTGAGCTTGATATTCAACAACTTGTCGTTGCAATCTTCTTATAATTTTTTTTGCCCAGATTTGATATAAAATGACATTAGTTGAAGTTTTATATATTTAGTATATTGCAAAACCCGTCCTCATATACATTATAGTACGGTTATTGTATTTCAATTGGTTTCTAGATTTCTTGTTTAATTAAATAGTAAATTATCTTCGACAGTCTCGTTTTAATAATAAATAACTAAGTGAGGAGATTTCAATATTTGTTTCATACTGCTTAATGCAGTTTGAGATTATATTCATACTTTAGGATTCATAAGAATATTAACTGCTCGAATGGTTCATTTCCTTATATTTTATGATTTCAAAATTATGATATTCAACAACAACAATTTATTAATTTTTTAAAATACGTTTTTGAATGTATTAAAATTTTGATAAATTTTCAGGTCTTTGGAACCAAAGAAAAAACGAATAAGAAAAGTCGAGTGAGGATGAAGAACAGTTTTTAGTCACTACTGAAACAGAAAAATCACCTAAAAGAAGCTGAATCTAACCCTAAAAACTCTAATTTCGATGATCAACTAGTAACTTTAGGCAGCAAGTACACGCTGAAAGACGAATCTTACGATGATGATTATAATGGTAGTAGAAAAAATGTATCTGATGACTATAAAGGTGACGAGGAATAGGAGAAAAAGAAAATGAAGATGTTAAAGAGTGCAATAAAAAACAGAGAAATCATTAAAAGACAACACTATTTCTTTAACGGAAGAAAGATCAGATATGAATCATGAAAAATTATACGTGGATTGTATAAAAGCTATAGAAAAAAAAGTTTATTGTTAAACACATTTTTTCTATTTTTCGCAAAAAACTGCAAACGAAATTATTGCCGTATTTATTGCACAAATATATTGATTAAGGAGACGTACGTTTATTGAATTCATGTTTAGTAAAGCAGCCAAAGACGAATACTCATAATTGTTAAAATATGAGGAAAGGACAATTTTAACTATAACACTAAACGTGCATATAATGCGGGGAAGATTATTGTTCTCAGAAGATCAAATATGAAATAAAATAAGGACTGCGTAGAAACGCGTAATAAAATAGCTGCGCTTAAGGCGATTGACTACACTGCGTGTGTTAAATACAAGCAGCTTCTTACCAAAACCAATATCCGTCATTATGTCAAATACTGCACTATTCAATCTTGCAGCGAACATGAACATGCAATTCAAAGTAGAAAGTTATAAAATACATGTCATCCAAGTGGATCTTCAGGTGTAAAGTTCACAATTTTTTCCGTAACGGAAAACAATGAATGTTTATGTGCATGATGTCCGTTTAGATGATTTTAATACTGCGAATGCTAATAAAATGTATAAAAAATTATTCACGTGCGCTTGTTTGTGATAGACTATGATATTGTGTAAAAATTTTAAAAGCTTTACAGGTGCTTAAACCTGTTGTGACGAAGTTTTTACAAATCTACGATTCTCAATTTTATGGAGTAGTAACCGACGCGTGTCAGGATGTTGCAGGTTTTCATGAAGATCAAGAAGAATATTGATCTGCATGAGATGCAACAGGCTTAGAAACACTAATTAAAAAATTTTGTACGCTGCATATAATGCATTCTATACTAGAAAAAAATTGGTGTAGCAATAAAAATCAGAAGCCTTTCTTTAAATCGTTATCGCAGAATATTATGTAAATGTAAATATAATCACTATAAAGCAAAGGTTCCAGGAAAAAAACGCGTCTGTGCGTTGCTCTCATGCCCCAATCGGTGGCCCATGCATTGAGGTAACCTACCATAATAGTAGAGCGTCTGTCCTGAAGCTATTCAACTGCTCTGTCTAGCAGATGTTGGAAGTTGTATATGCCAATCAGTGCAGTATGAATATTGCAGATATAACCGCTAACCATAGCCCACACGGATCCTTTGCATTTTGTTGGTTGAATCTCCTGGATGAAGAGGCCTTAGCTACCTTGCCGGTACTATCTGATAGCCAGGGTCTCATCCCCTGAATTTCACAATATTGCTCACAAACAATTGCAGTATCAATTTTATTTTTCTGTGTAGATTACCAGAATAGGTTTTACGTTGCTGCACAATGATTTAGGTTTACTTGAAGAAACTTCATTTCCTCTTTATGGTCATCTCATTAATAGCATGATAGTACACCGGGTAAGTGTGGCTTCTAGATTAAGGTCCTTCGGTAACAAGCTAATCACTAAGCAGGCAACGAGTCGTGGTTCAT
>JABFQD010005516.1:0-10638 GCA_022817045.1 Psix sp. ZL-2020
TTTACAAAAGTACAAATTTAATTATTTGTATCTGACAGTACAAACAAAATTTTTGAGTCAAAATTTTAATAGACTTTTAAAAACAGATTTACTGTTGAATGACTTTTAGATTGTATTAAAAATAGATTATGAAAGGTAACATTTTTTGTTCAAACACTTGTAAATATATTTTGCTTTAAAGAAAAATGATGATTGCGGAATGGTTCAGTTTTAAGTTTAATTAGTTTTCTTAGTTTTGAAGTTCCATGACGTTTGATTGTATAAAACAGAGATCATGCGCTAACTTCAGTCAATGATATTTTAAATCTTTGTGAGTCAAACTGGACATAGTATATATATTTATTAATTTTGTAGATGCTACAATTTTTATTTTAGTTTAATATTTATACCACTAGAAAACAATAGAAAAGGTTTTTTTTGGAGAACAAATAAAACTTATTTATTTTCAACAACTAATATTAACAATATTAATCTTTATTATTCATTTTTTTGAAAATTGGTTACTTTTTTAATATCATATTAAATATATTGTTTATTTCGATATTACAATATAAAGTTCAGTAATTATTTTTTATAGATTTACATTTTACTGTTTTTTCGATTTTCAATTTCTGATTAATGGAACATGTTCAAACTTTAGTTCTGCTTATACTTTTAAATCGAAAAGAGTTTTAGAAATTCTCTTCCCAACGAAACTAATTGACGTATCAAAAATTCAAATGCAAGACAATGCTCTCGGAAGTGAAAAATTAAGAACGTTTCAGATTGTTTATCACTGATGAAATATTGATATCATCATATATGGCATGCATCCTCGCAAAGCGGAACGATACATGACAGTGCAATCTTTTGCGATGATTTCCGCTTAATGAGTTGTTCAAATTTATGAAGCGTTTACGCAAACTAAGAAAAGATACTTAAATTGAGGAAACATTCAATTGATGTATATCTCAGACGTATGTCCATTACGTCTGTGTCAATTGTAATTTAATTCTACTACTATATTTTAATTAATTTGAAATCACTGTACGCATTTCACTTCAACACTAAAAGACTGGTTCTCTATCCTGTAGAATATTTCCATTGTTTAATGATATATCGACTTTAATTGCAAATGCATAAAACCAAAAAGAAATAAAATTGTTAAAATGCCTAGCATCACAACAAACGTTACATCGTTGTTAGATTATATTTTTTAAACATACTTTTTCAACATCTTTTTGCTGTTGGAATAAAAATAATAAATAAAAAGAATATGCAAAAAGAGAACTTATAAACAAATGATTATGTTACAGAGCTGCATAGTGGTTATACTAACTCTTTTTCTAATGACAATATTGGGCGGGGAGGCTGTACCAAAGATAAAAAATGTAGAGTTTCTCTATGACCGCGGCTCGGCGCGACGGATCGGTTATGTTGTAACCAGAATACATCCAGTCGAAAAAGGTGAAGAGCTTCGTAGGTCAAGCAACGAGACAGTCGAGCAAAGTCAAGGCAATGACAATGAAAGTGAAAATGGCATTGAGAACCGCAACACCACAGAAAGTAACCGAGCGAAAGAAGTCGATCGCACTGCTTTCATCGATGACGGTCACGGTACATAAAATATACATTTCACTATTATTATCACGAGGAATACGCAGAGCTTAAATTACCTTTCAATTTTCACTGCAATGCAACAATTCAACGCACGTTCATCTACGCAGTACTAATTAATTTTGGTATCGACGTTTTATGATTATTATTATCATTATTATAATGAGATGTTGAACATTTGTAGTAATTACAGCAAAGTTCCCCTTAGAAATTTGTGGCGCTATTTTATTGAAAAAAAACAAAATTATGACTGATAGCTAAGTACGCATAATAAGTCAAGATTCACGAAAAACAGTAATTAAAATTTTTAAGTAGTACATATTATGCATAATTCATGCGAGTAATTTCGTGTCATTAAAGTATCACTAGGAAATAAATACTCCATTTAATTTTATTAAATTAATCTGTTTTTCTTTAGTTAAATACATGTATTTTACGTTTTTTTTGTATGCATTACTTTCATTACTTGAGACTAAATAAAAAGCAAGAGAAATAAAAATAAAAGACTGATAAACCTTTATAGTTCATTAGTAAATATTTTTTTTATTTGACAATGTAAGCCATTGTTTAATAGGATGCTAAGAAATGGTTCTGTTTCCAGATTTCGCTCCAGAAATAACGGAACAAGAAAGTCATCCAGATGCGGAATTTCTTAGTTTATCAGAGAACACTTTTGATGATACAAGTTTGATAGAGCATCATGTTGACGATGAACATGTTAAAACTATCACAGTTATAAAAAAAGTGGAAGTTCCGTATCCAGTGGAAAAAACAGTTCACTACCCGGTCGTTAGGAATGTACCTTATCCTGTAAAAGTGCCAGTTCCGCAACCCTACGCTATTGAAAAAGAGGTTCCCGTTCCCGTTAAGGTGTTGGTCAAAGTACCAGTAAAAATTCCCAAACCAATACCAGTAGTGAAGGAAGTATTTTATCCTGTGCAAGTGCCTGTAGATAGACCCGTCCCTTACAGGGTGTATGTCCCGGACCCGTTCCCAGTAGAAAAAAAAGTACACTATGAGATGAAGGTTCCAGTTCCACAACCAATTCCAATTGAAAAAGAAATACCTGTGCCAGTCAAAGTTCCGGTTCATGTTCCTCAACCAATCCCGGTGGAAAAAGTACGTAAGACATATAAAATCAAAGTTCATATCAATTGGGCTTGTTTGATTTTAGGAATTAAATGTAATACAGAAGATAATTTGGATCCTGATCACAATGAATATATATCGAGAATAATGAGTTACTTTGATAGTTTTCATGGTTCAGAAAGTTTATAATTATTTTCATGTTATCTCAAGTTTATTAAGGTTCATTTTAATGAAGAAGTTTTTTCTTCAATAATTGTTTGATTTGTTCATTCGTTTTTATGCTTATAAAAATCAACATAACGGGATAAAAGTTTGTTCTAAATTTTTATTCTGTATTAAGATAACTGTTTCACAATTTAATTATATTTTAGTATTTATACTTGAAAAATTTTTATGAAAAATAGGTAAAAGGAGAAATCTAGATTCATATAAATGGTTCGATCTAATTGACAGTTCTATGATTTCTTTCAGAAATCGATAATTACTCATTTTCAAACACAATCAGCGGTCAAATGCTAAAAATCTAGATCAATGGAGTTTAATTTCAGATTCCAGAATCTAGTACAAGTCTGTGACGTTGTGATATGTCCTTCATTATATATACTATCAATAAACACTTACAGCTGAATAATAACTGCTTAAAGTATTCTTATGCTATATAAGTAGTCATTATTTGTTAACGTGTCATTTAACGAGTCTCGTAAATTCTGCACTGTTTAATATTCACTGATTACCTATGAATTTGCAATTACCAAATTTTTTTATATATTTTTAATATATTCTTCATCTTTTTACATATAATTTTTATCTAGACTACTTTCACATTTATTAAAAAAAAATGTACATAGTGATAAAAAATCAATTTTTTAGTAGCTGAATAACATATGATAAATTAGCAAAAAGCAAAAAAAAAAAAAGAATTATTTTGCATGATATCATGTTTTGCACTTTTATATTATAAATTATTGTTATTCATGAAAAATTATTTAAAATTAATTATTATTAATATTATCAGGTGATTCACGTCCCGGTCAAGGTTGAGCATGAGAATCCAGTCCCGGTACCAGTGTTCAAACATTTCCCTGTACCAGTGAACAAACCTGTGCCTTTTCCGGTGGAAAAACATGTACCGTATCCTGTAAAGGTGGAAGTGGAAAATCCTATTCCCGTACCAGTGGAAAAACCCGTACCAGTTAGAATTGAAGTACCAGTACCGGTACCATACCCAGTTGAAAAAGAAGTTCCTTACCCGGTAGAAAAATTAGTACCGTACCCAGTTAAAGTTCCGGTGGAAAGACCTGTACCTGTCCCAGTAGAAAAGCATGTACCGGTCCCGGTAGAAAAGCCCGTGTCTTATACAATAAAAGAGCCCGCAACTATTGATGATAAAAGTGATACAGAAGAAAGTACAAAAATAGAAAAAAAATATAGCAGCAAAAATACATCCAAAGACGGAAAAACAAAAACTACAAAACTGACGGAAGTGAGACCAGTTTATGAAAAATCGGAGGAATAAGTTAAATATTTTGTTTCAAAAATGAATGCGTGAAAAAATGCTCAGCATCAAGATAAAAAATAATATAGCTTGCTCAAAAGCTTTTATAGTTCATATTTCCAGCTGCTAAATCGTTTTGAAATGAAAACCGTGTACATGTTTTCCTTATAGAGTTATATAAAATACTACTGTTAATATTAGTTTGTATTGGTATGTAAAATTTATAGTGTATGTGGTATATAAACATTATATTATAAAACTTAATGTTGAAACTTTGCTACGATTAATTTATGTTGTAAAAAACACTGCGTTCTTAAAACCTTTACATATTAATAAAATTATATATAATTACGACGTTTTTTATATAATACAATTGTTTAATATTTCATTATATTTTTTCATAATTAAATTAATCTGCGCATTACTGAATGTTTGTATTTTCAAATTTTAACTACTAGTTTTCGCAAGTATCATTTTATGAAAAAATGAAATTTGTTAGTTGTATAACAACGTTAAAAGATCTAATATTTCGAATGTTTTCAATGACCTTTTTATGACGTGCACTAGTGTGTTAATGATTGTTTATATTATTATATTTTATTTGTGTTGATGTACATAATTATAACTTCATACTTTTTTAAAATATACCAATGTAAAATAGGGTAGTAGAGATTTATGAATTGCAAATAATAACTTTGTAAGAGACTTTCTTACATCATAACAGGTATTATGAGAATTTAAACTTTGTTACATTTTCATCGCATAATTCATTTTGGACATTAAAATGTACAAAAAACTAAATACTCCCCTGCTTCAAGTTGAATATTGTTCATTTTTTGTGATAGTTCGTTAATTGTATGTAATTTAATTTTTGTCGTGTTGAAGAAATGTAATGCTTGCTATAATGATATTAATAAATAGTATTTTTACCAGTAAACTGAGTTTTCATTCAAAGAGAAATATCAAATTTAAATGGAAAGTTAAGACCAAGTTTTTTCTTAAACAATTGCAAATGTATACTTTTAAATAAAATACTTTAAAAAAATGTATATTCAGTTAAACATACTTAAATATTACGAGATCTTTGTGATATTAATATTTTAATTATAAAATATTCAATATTCTAATTATATGAAATTCAATTGATTTTCATATAGAATAAAAATACCAATGTTTAAATCTATTAATACGTAATGTTCAAGCGTCGTTACGAATACATGTATTGTTTTTCTGATTATGCCGTATTTTATATAAATAGTGAGCCCTTTATTGGAAAATTCTTATTATAAGAAACAATCAGTTAATGTCAACTGAATATTTCAAAGGAAATCGTCACAGCAATAAATCTCAACGCCGTGACAAAAACACTTGAGATCGATAATAACTCTAAGTATTATTAAAACTCACGTCCAATTGACTTTTCAGAAAGAAATGTTTGAATGGGCGAAAGTTTTCGACTATAAATATTAGTTGAAATAATAAAATCTTATTCAGTGCGGAAAGTGCGTTTGCTTTGTTTAGACAAATCTTTAAACATGCAAATTTTGGTTAGTTGAAGGCTCATTTGTTTACTGATTTATAAATGTTGTGTTAAGTGTTTACATAACAGTGATATGACATCCAAATGTGGTTATAATTGTTTTTACATTTCCATTTGGCGCATTAAGTGATTGTAAACAAATACATAATTTTTCAATCCGTACAACGGAAAATTTCAATCCATATAAAGCGGAAATTTTTTTAGTGTGTGAGATTCGTTCGACTGTGTAATTAAATTAACATTCATTATTTTATACTAAGTGAATTCTATACATATTTGGATTTTATATGTTGATTTTACTTTAATTTATTTTCACCTGAATGATATTGTTATTTAATGTTCACAATGTGTTGGTTTACATAATTTATTGCAAACGATAAATCTTGGTAGAGAAAAGTTTTCATTATGTTATACATAAAAAATGTCGAAAGTGTTCTTTTTTGGCTGATATTTTTTGTCTACACAGGAAGTACGAAGCTATGTACGAACAAGTGAAGAGCACGATAAGTATCGCGATCAATTCTGATTCTATCAAGTTTGCCTAAGTTCAGCGTTTTTCCACTGAACAAGCATTTCACTTTATTCAATTTATTAAAAACTCAACATCATAGACGTAGGAAGAGAAATAATCAATTATATAATTATAACAGTTTACTAAATAATGTTTAGTATAGAAATGTTGCTGAATTTTATTGTAAGAATTTATGCTGGAAAATAAAGTACAGATAAGCAATGTTTAATTACTATTGTATGTTATATTGATAATGGAAAAAGCGAACAATATGGTATGAGCTGTTGTAAATTTGAATTAATGATTTATTACGATTTCTATCTAATAATGTAATGGGAAGTTCAAGTTATAATATTTATGTAACAATTAGCTTGAGAGATGGAAAATCAATTCAAAACTTTCAATAATTTAAAAAAAATTCAAATTTTCAATGTATCAAAAAGCGTTCGGAGATAATAATTATTTTTTAAGTTACTATATATAATCTTGGAAGAATAAAATTGTTCAATTTCAAATTTGAGATATACGTTCGTTGACGGCTGAACTTAAGATTGACTATATTTTTATTCGATTTTATTTTGCATTAGGCAATAATTTGTCTTATTTTTGTTTTTATCAATATCTGTTAATTTCGTTACTTTTTTAGAGCTTCTATTATTTTTTGTTTAATTATTATCAATGCAATTGTATTGAAATAATAGTAATAAATAATTTTAAATCTTTAAACATTTTTTAATTTTATTATATTCCGATACATTTGTAAAAAACAAATTTTTATGTAGATGTAAAACGTAAGTTTGTATATTGAAATACCGAATTATTGGTAGAAATATTAATTATTTTTCCAATTTCTACATTCATTTTTGATTTATTTTTCATACAACATATACATATATTTCTTTCCAACAAATTAATTTGAAGATTATAGATCTGTATAATAAATCGCTTTTAATTTTTGAAATTTATACTAAATAATTTATTAAACTACATTTCTTGGCTGATGTAAATCTTTACATGTTTTATCATTTCATTAATTTATAAATATTTATTTAATATTTTACATGATACATATAATGATCTTAAATGTTTTAACAACATAAATTCGATGAGAGCCTTTAACGTACATAATAAATGATGAAAAGAAATACATCAATAATAATTTTAGTGCGTCTAAATATTAAAACTATTCCCGTTAATAAATGTAGTATTAAATTGTTTATATTTAAAATAATCGTTTGAATACAAATAAAAATTAAACTCGGTCATTCTAAATGTATTAGAATAAGTTAATCTGAAAAGGTCTAAGCATTTATAAGACAGATATGACTTTTATGAAAATTTGATGTGCTATCAAGGTAGATCTGGGAACTATTTTATCCTCTTGGTATATACAATAATCGTTAAATAGTGTATATAATAGTTAAAATCTGGCTTAAAAATAATGTAAAAGCAATAACATCATACATAATATCTAAATATGAATAAGTTTTTATAAATTTTTTTAATTGAAATATGTTTCAAAACAGCTGATAGCAATATGTATCCTAAGCCTGAATTTGTCGCTGTCAAATGCAACAAAGAAAGAAGATTTGGAACGAGCCGCTGAATTGGCTGTAGAGCGTGCTGCTGAACGAGTTGCAGAAAGAGCTGTAGAGAAGGCACTAGAAGCTGGCAATTCAAGTAGCACTACGGTCACAGTCAGAGAAGGATACTCCAATGCTAGAAAGGTTGCAGAGGAACAGGCAGCTCCTGGTTCTGAAAGTACCCGATATGCAGGACGAAATCATCAATATTCCATCGATTTCGGGAGGGATTCTAGAGAATATCATAATACCAATCATGGTTCTTCAAGGGAATATGAATATGCGGATGAAGAGGATCCAAAAGAAATAAAAGGGGATGCAGAGTATAATGATGATTCTCATCATGGTCCAAGATATGGTCAAAAGGACGTTCCACAAATAGAATTGAAGGATGAATCACCTGATTACCATGATGTAAATATTGAACACCCAGTAGCCGACGAGGAAACGTATCTTGAAGAAGGTGATTTAAGCCACGAAAGCAAGGCTTGGAAAGATTATTCAAATTGGGAGAGTAATTTTAAACCTGCTCAAAGCGAAAATTGGACTGGTAAATCCTTTTGGTCATCTGGAGACGACTCATTTTTTTGGGATATGGAAGATTCAGAAACAAGAAATAATTTAAAAAACCGGGTTCATAATGTGACACTGACGGAACCACACACAGGTGGGAGTGAAAACCATATTTGGAAAAATAAAGACTTTCTATCGCATGAGTTTTTTCAGTGGCCCGTTGAAAAAAAATACTCGACCCCGTCTCCGAGGCGGAGTGATTCCGAAAATGAAAACAACAAGGAAGAATACAAATTTCCCGATTTCTGGTCAAGTGAAAAACATGATCATACTTTTGAGAAGAATAGAAGTCCTGGAAAGAATCGGGCCAGGTCAAATAAGTGGGAAGTTGTTCACGATGCTCCGAAGCCTGTATTCAAGACTCATGAGGAATTTCGAATGGATACCTCGACAGATTCTGAGGCTATTGACAAGGGATCATGGACCAGTGCGGATCCCGATAAGAGTGTCTCCTGGATGGAAAAAAATTCTGATACGGACGACGGAATAAGTGCAGCTAATATTGACAAAAGTTGGGAATTGGAAGATGCAGACATGGAAGACAAAATGATTCGAGAATTCATGGAGAATGATTCTGGATGGGAATCTGATGAAATTTCCGATGAAAAAATGAAAGTTGAACAGACTCAAATTTCTAAAAGTGAAGAAAATAATGATGCAAGTACATCTGCCTCCGACTGGACTAAAGATACCTTGAATCCGGATAATTACACTAGTATTGAAACATTTGGTCGTGAGATTTCCAAATTGAGACAATTAAATATGGAAAATGAGAAAATGTATCCTCATAAAAATTATCGCAATAAGAATAATCATAGTAAACTTAATTCAATTAAAAATCATCCAAGTTTTCGACCACCATCTGAAAATGATTATCACAAAGAATTCATACGGATTCCAGTTTATCAAAAGAATAAGAAACCACGAAGAAGTAATAATTCTTATCGAGATCACTCTGAAAAACATCGTCTCCGTTCACCTTATGAGGACTCTGAAACATTGTCAGCAACTGTTGAAGATTACAGTATTGAGGTTATTTATTCTTATTATATTTTGAAACATAGCTTTCTATGTTTTGCAAAGTTTATTTTACTATAATATTAATATAATATAGTGATTAAATTATTTTTGTTTGTGTTACTTTTAGGAGGTCCCAAAAACTGCTTTACACAAGAGATTTAAGAAGATGTCAAGAAGCCTGTTGCCTGGATATGTTTTAGGTGTTCAGAAACCTTCAACGAACAAACATAATTATTATTCGATTTCTCAAGGCAATGAGAATCGAAATGCTTTGTTCAGGGTCAAGAAGCATTTACCAGTGTATTATACACAAAATCACCATCCATATTACTATAATGCACAGCTAATGAATAGCTTCATAATATAGGAACCTTAAGAATATATACATAATATTAAGAAATAAAGATAACGTAACGTAAAAAATTTTATAATTTGAAATAGAGTTGCATGTTATATTTAAGTTCATAATTTCATCAAGTTTGTTTAATATATTAGGACACAATGATAAAAATTGTGAAATTTTTGTTGCATATACAAGTATAAATTAATGTCATATAGCTTTCATGAATGTCCAAGATCCTTAAAAAGATGATGGTTAATACAAGTATACGCTTTTGGTTGCCTAATTCTAGGCGCGACGGCAATGAAAGGCGCATACTTAGGTAAATGTATAACATGCGATTGACGGACATCCTTGCTTATTTTCTCTTTTTTAATTGAGTAAATCTGATTAAAAGATTGAATAATCATCACACTTTCGCTTACAGTATCATTAAGAGTTACGCGTTCTAATGTGACTGGAAATGCTGATGCAGTGTTTACTTCCTATTTTTTATTACTAATAAAATGATAAAATGCACAGTGCAACTTATACAATTCGAGGCGATCGGAAAATCACGGTGATATCTAAATTTTTCAGGAATGCTCTGACATTTGGGTTGAAGGATGCGTTAATAACCTTATTGAAAATTTTATACACAAACAAAATTATATAAATATAGTAAATAACTGTAGTCTGTATTACATTAAATATAACGTAGTTTATATAGCGAATAATAATATAAATTATTACCTGAAATTTAGTTTAGTAATAATGATGACATAAATGTCTAAAACGAATGAAAGATTGAAGTATTTCCGAAACATTTTTATTTTCACAGAAAGGTTCATTCGTATGAAGATATGTTACGTAACACAATCTAGCATTAGCACATGTATTCAAAAATTGTCG
>JABFQD010005517.1:0-10636 GCA_022817045.1 Psix sp. ZL-2020
AATTTAAAAATAATTTTTAGTGCATGTTACTTTCCAAAAAAGTTTGTTCTCAAAATAATCCAATGATTAATTGATACCTGTGAAAATTCGAATAAGATATTAAATAAATAATAAACCAATTTGTTTACACCATAAACGATTTTTCTCTATTACGTTTCAAGATATTTAGCGTTCAAAAGGATACAAAGTTCAAACTACAATTTGTAACAACTAACAAGGAATTTATTTGAATGAATTCATAGATAAGATAATGCCTTACAAATTACTTTCGAAATTCTGTAGAATTATTTTTTTCTGCGATTCACATACATGATCTCAATAATTTTCTTCTCACATTAAATTAATTTCACTCTAAACCCAAAATTAATAAGAGCAAGTTTATTTAAATAAATGCATAAACTCAATTTAGCGAAATGAAAAGAAATAAATGGTCGCTGAATAAAAGAATGTAATTGTTCTGTTTGAAAAATATTTCTAGGATTTAGCAGGTTATTAACTACCAGCTTAAAAAGCAGCCGTGCCATAAGTTCCCTTTCCGCGTTGCCAGAGACGCATCAAATGCTTTACAAGACGTGCAGGTAAATCAATATTGGCTTTAATATAATATGCAAAACTAATTAATAAATGTAAAATTGCGTCAGCGAGAAAACGAAGGCAAATAAAAAAGGAAAACGAAGTCTCATTTTATTTTTAGCGAAGCCACAAACATTGAATACATCCACTTTAATTGAAGCATAGGATAGCACTTCGTGTACACTTCGTAATAAAAAAGTATATTAAAACGTTGCTCATAAACCGTAATTAGAACTCATTAAAAAGAGTTGCTTTTGCTTTTAATTTGACATTTCATTTAGAAGTGCTTCGTCACTACTCAAATCTGTATAAAATCATTCCAACATTACTGTATTATTACACGACGACTGAATAATTAATTTGCATAATCCAATTAAACACCGAAAACAATTGCAGAGATTTCGCCGAAAGCGAATTAAAGCCCGTGGCAGCAAAGTGCGACAAGGAGCATCTATTTCCGGCGGAGCAAATTAAGAAAATGGGTGAACTCGGTTTGATGGGTTTGACGGTTCCGGAGTCGGTTGGTGGAACTGGTTTTGATTACCTGGCCTACGCCATCGCCTTAGAAGAGATCTCGCGAGGCTGCGCCAGCGCCGGGATCATAATGAGTGTACAGAATTCGCTGTATTTGGGACCCGTCAACTACTTCGGGTCAAAGGAGCAGAAAGAAAAATATATTCCTGATTTTGCGAGCGGTCGAAAAATAGGCGCTTTTGCTCTCAGCGAGCCAGGGAACGGCTCTGACGCTGGAGCCGCATCGACCACAGCCACGCCCGACGGTAGTGCATACAAAATTAATGGCACCAAGTCTTGGATAACAAACGCCTTTGAAGCGGAAGCTTTTGTCTTGTTCGCGACGACGGACAAGTCGAAAAAGCATAAAGGGATCAGCTCGTTCATCGTGGAGAAGGGCTCAAAGGGATTCAGCTTGGGCAAAAAGGAAGACAAACTAGGCATTAGAGCGAGTAGCACTTGCTCGTTGATTTTCGAGGACACGCCGGTGCCGAAGGAAAATCTATTGGGACAGTCGGGCATGGGTTTTAAAATCGCTATGATGACTTTGGGTAATAACTATAACTAATTATTGATCTTTTAGGTGACTATTTACAAATTCAAAATTTGTTACAAACAGTACTTAAAGTTACAATTAAATTGAATAAAAAGTCGATGTTGAATTTTAGTTTGTATATTTGGATGTATGTTTAATTGAAGGTACGGAATATTCGATTGCCTTAATAATGAGACAATTTTGTTTATGTGTTTTTCATGATGTAATAAATGATATCAGTCAATAATGAGGAATTGCAGTTATTGTAAGTGGTGAATTAGATGAACTTAAAATGCGAGTTTATGAAACGAAAAGGTTGAAGATAAGGAGTAAAAAGGTTTGTTGAATAGATGCTGGGCGAATTGGCGTGGCCGGGCAAGCTTTGGGCATCGCCCAGGCCTCATTGGACTGTGCGATCAAATACGCCGCGGAGCGGAAAGCGTTTGGCAACAGCATCCTGAAGCTGCAATCGATTCAAAACAAATTGGCTGACATGGCCTTGAGACTTGAAAGCGCGCGACTACTTACTTGGAGGGCTGCGGCTCTAAAAGACGCGGATAAGCCGTTCACAAAGGTATCTCAAAGTCTGTCTCAGCAAGTCGTAAGCCGAACGAAAGAAATCGATAACAACAACAATGGAACGAACAAAATAAAAAGTAGTAAACATTTCGGAGCATGAAATGAGTGCGACTCAGATGCGCATACATTGAATAATTTTTTATTCATTAACATGGTTGTTGTCGTCGGGTACCAGTTTTGGTAAACCATCATCGTTTATCCTATTATAATAATCAACTGTCCTAAATTGCTCGAATATCATCGTTTAAAATTTGCACAATCATAATGAATTGTTGAATGAGTCGAATAACTTTGACAGAATAACTTTGTATTAACTCGACAGGAGGCTGCCATGGCGAAACTTTCTGCGTCCGAGGCAGCGACGTTCTGCGCGCACCAGTGCATCCAGATCTTAGGCGGCATGGGCTACGTGTCGGACATGCCGGCGGAACGTCACTACAGGGACGCGCGCATTACAGAAATATACGAGGGCACCTCGGAGATCCAGAAATTGGTGATCGCGGGTAACCTGATCAAACAGTACGACCTTAACTAACGCTACGTCTGACGCTCGAATCACTTCTAAGACGGACAATCGGAAAAGAGCAGAAAGCCAACCGAGGATCAAGTGCTTCCACTATATATACATACGTACATACGTATATACGTACATACATACATATACCATATATGTACATATATAAATACATATAAATATAACGCTTGTAAAGACTTTGTACTCACACGAAATATCAGCTATTTTGTATTTTCGTATGTTTGAATGAATGAATAAATTTTGTATTGTGTTAATTTATTTTGCTCCTTTCATCAAGTTTATATCTTTTGCTCTGGCCCAATTTAGGATCGCTTCTCCATCGTCTCATTTTTGACATAACTATGGCTATCTCCATGTATATACATACATATTTTATAGTTCACAAACATACGTACATACATCCATACATACATACATGCATGCTGGTACACATACATACATATACGTACAGAATACATTAAGAGCCCTTTGGCAGCACTGCGGGCAAAATGGCCCGGCGATTTAAGAGAAAACAGCTATAATGACTATCAAACATTGATCATACGAGACTTAAGTAATTTCAGAATGCATACAATGAAATTCGCTGGAGATCATGGAGTTAACATTTTACATCCCTCGCAAGACATTATTATTGACACATTGTTGCAGGTCTTGGAAATTCAGGCAGCTACTCGTATGTACAAATCTGTTTGCAAAGCAATGCTTTTTGCAACAATAAGCGACGTACTTATCATTAAATCATACACAGAAAAACATCATTAAATAAGCTTAAACGTAGGAACAGCTGGTTTCTGTTGGTCTTATCAAAGCGATGCCGTTCTCTTTTTCCTTCTCTCTTTCTCGTTTTTGACATTGACATAGAACTATCAACACGGTTTGCAGGATCGTTAAGGTCTGTCGTTACAGTTGTTGTTTGGCTTGTCCGGGACGAAATTGACTTACAAACGACCACGTGGATGGTTCACAAATATAGGCCAATCGTTAAAGTTTGTGCAAGTGTTAGTCAGTAAGGTTACAGCCGAGCCACAGATAACTTTGACCACGACAGCGCCGCTCTGATTCGAGTTGTGTTACGTTATGAAATAGGTATTGACAGTGTGGCTCTAAGAATATCACATGACTCAAAGTTAGCCGTGGATTTTTTTATCAAAAAACAAATATCTCCGGCGTTCAATTGTGTTCTATTGATTTGAATACGACACAGCGCCTGGCGAGCCTAGTTTTACAATTTCCGCTTTCGCTGACAATCAAACGTCGCGTGCAATTGTGAATTTCATCGTATGTATCTTTTGTACCGCAGTATCTTCCTTAGATCTTAACTGAGCGTCTTGGTTGTTTCAATTGATTTTATCCTCCGCGACAAAGTTAACATTTGTGTGCGGATACACGTGCAACTGCACGGCCTAATTCAGACCCCCTGGCCGAAACATATTTAATGTCTGGTTCGAGTTCATTTGCATACTATTGATTCCTTTCGAGTGCACTCGACAATTAACTTTTCAGATTATTATTTGTATAGTTATAATATTGTGCTTTCGAAGAAAGTTTCATCAAAATGACATAGAGTATGTTTCGAGCAGGTCGCAAATTGGAATATATTAGAGTAGAGTGGTTGCATCGGATACTGAAGAGAAGGTACTTTAGAGTAACCTAAAGTTAAAATTGCAATGCATTAAAGAACGCTATGATCTGTGGTACAAACTATCTTGCGGTACAACGTGACGTGGCATGCGAAAGAGTATAATTTATCACGTGGTTGTCGTAGCACTATCGTAATGCATTATACATACTGCGTTCAGGCTTGTTTCGAAAAATAATCAAATACATGTGCTCTGAAAATATGGCTCTGTTAAGTTAAATGCTTTCCTCCACTTATCTAATCGTTTTTTAGCTTCTTTAAATTAATTCATTTTTTATAATCTTTCATTTTTGTCGTTTTCATATATATAATATATATATTCATTTTTGCGTTGTCTCCTATCATGTCTTTGTTATTATACACTAGCACTTTCGGAACTCGAACACTGTTTAAAATGGTTTCAATTGATTTATACATGTTAGACCATCACGAGGCTCACAGTAGCCACACTTATGCGTCTTTCAGCAAGCACTGTCTATCTGCTCTTAGGTAATGTTAGTTCTCTTATTTGACTGCTTCTTTTCATTATGTAATACTTGTATCTGGCAATAATTCTTCAATACGACTGACTTCTTATCAGTACTTGATTAATAATATATTTTTTACTTTTTGACTGTAGGTACATTCATCTAAAACTCGTTTAATTCAAAATTGATAATAAATTAAAATAACCTTTGTTATCATTAAACACTGAATCTAGACAGAGAAACTCCGTAAACGCTCTCGGTCTTGAGAGTCTGCGCATGACTTTGAGAGTGCGTGTAAGTATGGATGTTCGGCATTGTAGTTTTGTAAAGGGAAATTGATTCAACTTCTGTAAACTGTACCTAATGGAGCCTCAATCGTCACCCCGCATACCTCGCACCTCTCCTTGATGTCTTTGCTGAAATACAAATTTTGACACCATTATTTCATTCTTCTTTAACCCAGTATTTTAAACCGCTTTTTATTACTTTTCACTAACGAAGTACAATTCTTTTTCATGTTACTTTCAAACAATTTTTCATTCTACGTTATTTCTCAACTTCGCCAAAATTTTATTTGCCTTTCTTATCAAACTAGAGAAACTTCATCTAGAAAACAGTCAATATTTGTTAGCAATCAATTTAACCATCAAATATTTCGTATTACAAATCAGCTGCTATATAAATTTGATATAAATCCGTAATAAAAGGAAAAAGAGATTTTCAACATTGAAAAAACCAGTTACCTTATCCAATTCTTCTTTAGTATTGTCTTCAATGGCTCTGATGTCTTCCATGGAAAGACCGTACCAGCGATCCATCCAGCAGAAAACTTGTCTATGGAAATTAGTGAACAAACGCCTCTCCGCTTTTTGGATAAAGTGTTCGACTCGGGTCTGCAAGCCGAACCACTTGAATTCACAGGTGACGAGTTTGTAGCAGGTCATCACCGGCGACACGCTTTTCTTCCAGTCCGGTCCGACCAGCGGACCTCGTCCGGTTTTTTGCGACTTAAATTTCGCGGGATCTTCATCTTCTTTATAATCTGAACTAGCAATCGGATCATTCGCTATATCTATATGTACGACTTCTCTCATCTTCAGCTTATCCGGAGGCAATTCGTGAACCTACAATTCACCCAAAACATTAACATTTCATTCCCCTGAAAAATGTCAACTCGACTACTTGCTCATCAACATTAGCATAACTTACATTATGTTGATCTCCGACATCTCCGATGTGGAAGGATTCTATCATGATAACGAAATTATCCTTCATATAACCTGGATTCTAAAATGCAAAATAAGTGTTTAGACGGAAATGCTATCTATCTAAATATCTCAAGTTTCGTCAAACACACTTTGAAATAAGAATGACTGGAAAACACATTGTCTCTTGAAATACATATTCCAAATTGATTCATGCAATTTATTAATCAACGTGACTAAACATTTTACTTCCAATTTGCACTTTGTATTTCCACTGCGTTACGTCGAACTTCATTTAGTTGCATTGTACTATATAGAAAAATATCAATGAATGACGAGGTTGCTTTGTGCTAACTTGTTGATGTTTATGTCGGTTCAACTTTGCATGAATCAATAAAGCATAAATTTGGCGAAACTTCTAACCGGAGTAATTGAACGAAACAATAATTACGGTTATGACTGTTTTGCAGTAAGGATAAGCGTTCCATGCTTCCTCGTGTATTTCTAGGGAGCTTTTTGGAAGCATCAGACGAATGAAGGCAGGAACCTTACTTGCTAAGTGGTAAATCTTATATGTATACTGTCCTGAATTGTATCGTCCACCCAAAAGAGGATAGTCCGTAAATGGTTCATTTTTTAATACTTCTATGCCCTCGCCTCCTCCAGTGTTATTCTTGCTAGCCTCAGCTACAGAATATAACTGAGCCACTTGGTACTAAAAATAAATGTTTACAAAATGTTTGATATAATGATCTGTTAGATTTTTTGTAATCGATAAATAATAAGCGATTTGACATTCTGCCATTCTTTGGGTATTTTTTATCAGTGCTCGATTATGCTAATGAAATATTATTATTCAAACTACAATAATAAAACGCGAGGAAAAGACACGAGTGGCTAGATAAAATATTTTTGAGCTGATAATCAAGTTAGATAGATGTTCTAATTACACTTTCGGTCGTTTTTATTTCGTGAGATTTTCATTAAGTGTTGTTTCTGATAACAAAGTAGAATGTATCTTTATAATTACTGTCTTTGATACATTTTGCTTTCTTTTTACAGTGTAAATTACAATGCAAACTTCAGCTGCGTTTTTGAAAATCAGTGTCATAATTATTCTCATATCAAATTTCAGTCGGAGTGAATCTCCCGGTTGTTGAAGTTGAGTGTTGTTGCAACTTGATTATCAAAGTCTGAGTTTGTAATTACAGTGTAGAGTATTGTATTAATGATGATGTATTAGTAATATATAGGAAGAAAAAGAAAACTGCGAAGCTCATCGGAACTTGTCTGGCGTGCGACTTTTTTGTCAATTTTTTAATTATAAATTCTTCAATCAATATGACACTGCATGTCAATTATAAAAACTGTAAGAAACTATTAAAGGTCAGACAAATCCGAATAAAGTAAATGGCTATCGATTTTGTGTTTTCTATTCTTACACCGAAAATCGTTCCAAGATCAATGTAATCGAGAGAAGTTATGAACCAATTTTGGTTCCTAACGAGTCGTCCGACTTTTTTCTCATTCGACTATTTTTTGCCATCCTTTTTCAACGTTTCTTACACGCGAAAGATAAACATATGCTTTCATCTTCCAGAGTCATTTCAAACGAACGCAATGTTTGCTATAATCAAACACGTAATTTAATAAATCGAAACAAATGACTTTGTTGGCAAAAAACATGTTTACCAAAAGCATAATTTAAACAGAAATAACTGAACTGATTTATTCCTAGCAAACAATATGGATTATTGTGAACATACTAATTCTCAAAAATGCTAATGTTTCAAAATAATCTCTCGTATCACAATAGCCTTTTTAATTACATTACCAAGTTGGACAAAATGGATTTTGTCCAAGCTAAATTAGAAAAGACGTTGATTAGAAAAAGACAAAGGACATTATAACAATTGAATGAGTTTGTAAGAAAGTGATAGAAAACAATGAACGGTATTACGAAATATTGAAGAGATCGCAACTGGAGATTGGTTTTGGGAACTCATCGTGATCGAGGATGAGAAGACCAAACGCGAGGTAGGAATTAAGAAAACAGCAAATAGTCGTTAGGTGAGTTGCAGTTCCTCGCGCAAGTTTTGGATTCGGCGGTGCTAATTGCGCACACCAGTTAGCGCGTAACTCGGCTCAAGTGCGTATACGTACCTCTTCGACGGTGAGGGGGAGGGTCACACGACTGAAACAAAACGAGTAATTAGTAGGTGTCTCCATTGGGCCGCGCGAATAACCTCGAAATTCCAAAATGTCGGGTTATCGACGAAATCGAAAAGCCACACTTTTGGAATCGCGAGCGGCGTTTATCGATCGAGGTGCTTGCCGCGATCGATAAATCGCCAGGTCAGGGAAAACGAGGAGTGACTCTGAAGCCGCTTTTTGGCAAATAAAGCCTAATTATAGGATGACTCAAAGTGGGGTCGACGGGGCTGGAGAATGGACGGGCCAAGGCCAGTTTATTGTCGAGGTTATGCCCAGGGAAAGGATGCGCGGAATTGACACTTACAATTCCTTGATGAGCATGTTAACGGCTTGACGGGCGCATGGGCCGGACCAGCGCACGCACTAAGCTAACCCGGAGCAACTGACGGCCGAGGATCGTCGCTTCGACTGCTCCTTCTTCCTTCTCTGTCTGTCTTCTAGTGCTGCTGCGCCACTGCTGATATTCACACTGGCCGTGGCGCTCGTGCGAAGCCCAAAGGCGGGAGCGACAGCAACGCGGTGCAGACGTGCTCAACCAACTCAGCCACACGCAGGGCACACTGCAGTCTGCGCTCTGCGGGCTCCTGCAGCTAGGCTTTTCTCGTGCTGCTTACCACTTCTGCCACGGATGCCAAGCGGGCGCCAGCGATGTGTCAGTGCGTTGCCAACCGCCGCGCACGTCCCTCAAATAGCTCTAGAAAATAACGCAGATCGCCGCGCCATCTGCGTACATTGCACCGGGCGTGGACGCTTAGGGTGTAGAGTGGGCAGGAGAAGAGAGAAATAGGAGAGTCGTTATTTGTAGAATGTTTTAATAAATATTCGATCGACGTACAAAATATTGGCAAATTAGAATTTTTTGTTGGGTTTTGTAGATGGACGGTTGGGTATTTTGATATTCTAAAATAAATAGTAGAGGCAAAATAATACTTGAGTCAAATAATCGAGATGGAAGGAAACTATGAATTCGTACGAAAAAGTGAAAATTTCAAATAATGCAAATTTTGAATAAGCATTTTTTTGTATGAACCATCGATGTATAAATAAAAATAAACATTTTTCAGGCTGTTATTATTAAGCCACGAATGTAATGATTCGTTGCTGTTTCGAATTTGAAATCTAAATTTCACAAAATAATTGAAAAACGGTCTTTATGAAGGCATTTTTGGATGTATAACTTTATTAATATTCTAAATACTTACGTTAATGTCTTACTAATCATAATAATTATACCAATATATATACTATAAATAATCTTTTTTATTCTTTTATAACTCAAAATCTAAAATTCATTTTTTTTTTCCATCAAACTTATTCTCCACTGAACGTCAAGATTGTTGTCATAACCTAAAGGAAAGCTAACATTTCACCATTTTATGATGTGATTTTTACGAAAATAAACTTTGCGTAGTTTCTCTGAAAAATGAAATATTTTATGAATATTATTATACGCTGGTATCAGTAATTTAACCATTTAATTTTTAAATGTCACTGCGACATCAGAGGTTTTGTCTTTTGTTCTCCATCAATTGTTAAAACTGAAAACACGATTTTACTCTAATTATAAACTAACTAATTTTGGCTAAATATAATGAAATTGTTTTACTAACACCTTTCTACTCGTTTAAGTTATTTATTGATTGATAAAGGGTCAAGGGCGATAATTTTATTATTATGGTCCTACAGGTTTCGTTACTAGGACGTAACAGTCATTTACAAAATTATTCGAATAACTTATTTATATAAAATAAAAAAAAAGATAAAATACAGTAATAATTTGTTAAATAATTTTTCCCTCATTGTTCTTTCCCGCATATCTTATATATTATGCCATTATTGAAAAACTCAAATTATAAATAAGATTTAGAATTTTGAAAATTTTACTTTTTATATAAATTTAAAACTTAAAATGATGCAAAAAATTATTGCGAAAACTGTTTTTTAAATGAATTCTAATCATCTTATAAGTAATAGTAACCGAACAACTTCCGGTTACGAATTATCTTTTTGAAAAAAGAACTTTCTGATTTTTCATATAACGTTTAAACTGTTTAAAGTATTTTTGTTTTATTTATTTAACAGTGGTTACTTTGTTATGTTTTTTATGCAGTGTTAATGTTTTTAATAAATTTTTTTACAGAAGAAAAAAATCATGATTAATTTAAATAAGGATTTGGGGTTTTATTAACATCTAGGTAATTTCTATAAGTATCAAAAAGTCCCATATAGAATACTAATTTTATATATCAGTAATATATAAAATTAGAAAATAATATTTAATTTACTAATCAATTAGTATTATCTATAGTTTTATTTTTGTAATGCTTTTTTATATTTTTAAACTAATGTATTCGTACAATAATAACATATATTATT
>JABFQD010005518.1:0-10635 GCA_022817045.1 Psix sp. ZL-2020
ATAGCTTCCACTATGGCGCTGCAATCAAATACAAATACAATTTGCATTGAGAAGCTTGATGTGCAAAGAGTTCTGTTTTACTACAGCTTTACACTTTAGTATTGTTTATGAAAACTATTCGATGAGTGTTTTCGCGTGTTAGCATTTTCATTCGCATTATTCTTTGATTTTTTTGTTTTTCTCGAATAGCATTGTTTCAAATGATATGAAAAATTCTATCAGGCAGGACATATTTTTGGAATTGAAATATTTTGATGATGTCCTAGAGCTGATCCACTCTTGTTAAATATCCAGACATTTAACGTTCGTTCTAGTTTATGCGTATTTAAGAAAATACAACGTTGTGCTTGTGAACTATCACGCAAATTAAAGTGGCACAACGAAAGATAGACTCACGAACTGAAACCTGTCTGTTTTTAGAAATCTGCCTTAAAACTTTGAATCATTTCATGGATCTTCGTTTCTACTTACTCTTTAATTCTTTTTTTTTGTATTACTTTACTTTTAATTTCAGTTATCTATTTTTTCACATACATTTAAATTTTGTACATCTAATAGATTATTAGTATACCATATTTGAAAACCCATTTTGTAAATTCTAAAAAAAAAAAAATTTTAGCTATTTATCAGTTTATTATCCATTCTACCAAAACGATTTATCCAACACTTCTAACAAAATTTTCAAAAGAATCAAAAACTTTTCTTACTTCTTGATATTCTGAACGAGGAAAATGGCACTGTATTTGACACTTATCAATTGATTGTCGTAGTTCCTTCATCGTTGCATCAATCTTCTTCGTCGAGTAACTTATCCGAACACTCTTGATTTATTAACTGCAAGCTTATTTTGGTGTATCGAAGGTAGGATAATCGTCCAGTCAAGTAGCCATATAAATGTTTGGACTTGCTTGATTTTAGAACTCGATTTTCTATCAGAAGTTTTTTACTTTTGTATTAGTAACTTCATGATCTTAAAACTCGAACGATAAACATATGATTCATAGATTATCTCAATCAATAAAACACATAACACTGTTTGATCAATAACACTTTATTTTTAAACAATTGACAATCGTTTCCCTTTCGGGTAAGGTTAGTTCTTCATAAAACGCAGTTGCACATTAGCGAGAATTATTAAAATATTTAAAATTTGTTTAAATTTTATTTTTATAATAATAATATTAAAAAGTAAAGACAGAGAGGAGGTAAATTCAGTTCTTCTGCTTATAACCTCAAAAATGTATGAACTGAGATTTAAGTATGCTTTTTACTTGTCAAAAATATCCTAAAATTTACTATTCGAATCATGTATTGATAACTCATACGGCGTATCAAAATTCAAATATTTTATATTAAATAAAAGATGTACTTATCTAACTGAAATGTGTATTCTTTATTAATATAAGACAATATTTAACCTCGAATATATTAACGATTTATTGTAATACTTGATAACTACTTTTTGATAAATGTTCGAGTTTTATAGATACTAGAAACTTATATCTGAAGCATTGGTCCTTAATCAAAAGTGCTCTTTGCATATGAGTCTATTGGAAATCTTTATTGCAACTAGAATGTCAAAAAGTAACAAGGAGGTCTTAGACATCTAATTTGTGAAATGAGTTCAGTGAGGGTTGCTTTAATATGTTATTGATCTTTTAGATTAAAGTGCCCATATTTTCATTGATAATAAAATTCATTTTATAACTTTGATTTGTATTCATAACTTTTAATTACTGACAGGTTTTAGTTCTCAAGATTGATATAAATAACACAAGTATGATAGGATATTTAAAGTTATATCTATCTCTGTTTTGGATTGACCGTGTTTGTTTTGGCCAGGCTGAGTAAGATGGAATTTTCTCAGTTATGAAGACTTCAAAGTTTAGTTTGCTGACATTAAAGATTTTGATTATTGAAATGCTTCAAATAGATTGTGAAATTATTGACGCAATTAATTTTTAGAATATGTGGGAATATTAATAGGTCATTTTAAATATTTCGATGTATATGGTTAATAATTTTATTTTGTTAATTCTCATTATTTATGTTTTCTAAATATGTAAAACAATGAGAAAATATGAGTTATTAAAAAAAAGTAGGAATTTGTTTTTGAGGAGAGAAAAATATGAGTTTCACTATTAAAAACATAACATATGCAAAAAAAGTGGAAAAAAGAAAACCTTATAACAAGTTTAGTAATAATAATTTTAAATTCTCCTAATTCCTCTTATGAGATCTGACCGTTTCGCTGGCTTCATTGTGCGCGCGCGAACATTTTGATTGTTGCGTCACGTCTTTAAAGACGAAAACCACGTCAAGACTTTGATTGACAGAAATATCGTTAAAATTTTATATTTTAGATATATATTCTTTCGACTAAAGATTTCATGATTATTTTATTTGATAAATTATAAATCTGAATACGATTTTTAAAGTAATGTTTAATTTATTATAATTTATAAAACGTTGATCTAGAAACTTCTATTATAGAGAAGGAATTATATTTCAATTCAATTTAACGGTCGATTTTATTTTTAATAATAAGTTCTTTGATATTCTTTAAAAAAGAGGCTATCTGCTTGAATTAATAATCGCTCGTCTAAGAAAACCTTGTTTCGGTGTAACAGCCTTAGGTCATAAGATATCCTGAGCTACCGACAATGTTACTGCCATTTGGAGCGTTTAACTTTTTATTTAGTTTTCGACCTATTTTGACTATTTTCACTAATTTAAACGTGGTGTCCTTTTTTAATTAATAAAATAATAATTTTATATTTTAGATTCATATATCATGATAAAAATAATGTTCCAATAATTTAATTTTATATTTAATAGCAGATTTCTGATTTAATGCTTTATATAAAATGAGTTGTTAAAGTACGTTCAAACGGCCAATTGATTTCTCATTGGTTAAGAAATATCATAATATATGGAGCGTATTATTTAAAAACAATATTTCATGATTTCGAATGTTTTTAGAAGCGTTCTTTAGAAACGGTTAGAAAATTGTCTTTAAAGTTTTGGCGCTGTACTTGACCTTTTAAATATTCAACGTTAACGCTGTAAAAAATCACAACATTAGAAATTCAGAGTCTTTGGCGCCAAAACAAACAATTAAGTATGTTTGTTTTCTGTTTTTAAAAATTAAGTACTAAAGTTTTTAGTACATTTCCCTAACTGCTCAATTCTAAAAAACGTTTCCAAGAATGTTTAAAATCATAATATTGTTTTTAAAGGAATCAGTTTTTATATTATGAATTTACCCACGTATTCTTTATTTTTAAGAATGCCAAGAACTATTGAATTATGCTCAACTAATGTATTTTCTGAATTTTAAATTTCTCACTTTTTTGATTGGCTTAATGACCAATGGAATTGTTCATATTTGCTTTTGTTTTAACCGATTTGAGTAAAGCGAGGTTGCCTTGCTTACAGGGGCCTGACCGTTACACTGGCTTTATACAAAGAGTGCGCGCGAGCATTTTGATTGTTGCGTTTCATGCAATGGCATTGTTAACGAAAACTTCGCCACAAATTAACATTTAAAATGCTCCCACGCGCGCTCAGTTGAGATATTTCAACCAAAACAAAGACGCCCACACTTGATGTTTTTAGATCAGGATGTCTTTCTCACAGGTCTTATTCTTCAATTGTTTCATTTTGACCTTCGATTTTCTTTCTACAAGAGACAGTTGTCGAATTGACTCAGTAATACCTAATCACTGGAAGAGTGTGAAAAGAATATTCACTGTGTTGAAACCGTGGATTACTTCCAAGAATCCTAAATTGGTAATCATTCAAAAGAGAAAACTGAACTAATCTTCTTTCTTTCGAATCATTGATTCCATAAGGAAAGAAATAGTACCAGGAAGATTGTTTCGCTTTCAATTCATGAGCTTCATCCACAATATTGTATCCTATTATGCGAACATTTGGTTTAAATCAGTCGACAAATGAAGTTTTGTTTCTACATCTAGTTGGAAGAATTTATTATAGACCTATTATTTATGTTTGCATTAGTAACTCAGGAATTGTTGAAGAATCGATTGAAATATGCAAAATTGAAAGTTTAATATTATACTAATATAATTTTTAAAAAAGGAATTTATTTTTTATTTTAAAATTTCATTATTGATAATCACTGTAACAAATCAGAATTAATCAAATAAAATGGTTTACAATATTTCATCACATCGAAAGATTTGGAATTATCTATTAATATTCCAGTATATTCTATGAGTCACAAACAATTTGGTTTATCCATCTATCAAATCAAGTTCGTTTGTAATAAAGTTTTTTTGATTATTCAAACTGCCATAGATTTCCAATTTCTTATTATCATCTATTCCAAATTTGTCTTCTATGGATTCGAAGCTAGAAAGTTTTAAATATCTTATCTTGAAAATTGAATTTTCATTATTATTTTGATTGTCGATGAAGTTTTGTTGTCGAAAATAGAATGTTCAAGGTTGCAATTGTAAAATACTGACAATAACTATTGATATGATCAATAGTTACTGATCATAACTGATCAGTGTAACTGATTACTGACAATAACTATATGATATCAATCTAGATAATTTAAATCTAGATTGATTATTTATATATTAATATTATATAATATTAACAAATTTTTGTACAAAAACAAATATTCATTATTGAAACTTAACAAACAGTGTATTACTTTATAGCAAATCTATCATATACATATTTCTTTGGTGTCGAAATTCATGCATTTTTTGAGAATTATCACCGATGGAATATATGACAAAAGAATTTTATCTTCTTTGTTTGTTTATTCTTTTGGCTCGATATTTTATAAGCGGATCAAATCAAGACGAATTCGAGTATTGATTACCACACAGTGGTAAAAAGGATTGTTTGCAATCAACCATCTTAATGCTACAACTAATTTTTCTTTGAAAACATAAAAATTTTTGGTGACATTTATTTTTCTAAGTATTCCGTAACAACTATATTTCCAGTACAATGATAAGATTCTAGAAAAGCAATAGAGAATTCCGATAGTCTAAAAATATCTTATGCGAATTGTATAGCTTAACTTAAAAATTGACTTTCAAATTTGAATAAATACGTCAATTTTCATTAAAACATATCTGTTTTTCCTAGCAAGCAGTTGTTTGGATTGAATATAAATTTTGATTTTCAGAGAAACTGTATCCGTATCAAAGTTATTCTAGTAAGGTTTAGAATACAGAACAGTGTATCACTGGATAAATGAAATTTACATCGTTGACAGAAACTTGAATTTCTTCTGCAAATTAATTTAGAAGTTCATTCAGGGGTTAATTCTGGATAAATAATCAGGAAGTTCTCTTGACAACATAACATTAATAATTTGTTTTGGATAATGTTGTTTCGTACCTACACGATAAACTCTGTATCTACATAAATGTTAATGTTATTTTCAAAACTTATAATATTTTTGCTACTCATGAATCGCCTTCTTCTAATTAAATTAGTATGCATATGTTGAAAATGATAAATTTTCTCTTTGCACATTTTAGTGTTTATTAGCTACAATTATAATAAATAATATACATTATTTTAAAAAATGTTTATTTAAATATGTGATAATTAAAAAATAAATGTGTATGATTTGCTGGAATAGCGTTTGCTGTTCAAGAAAATTCTACCGCCGAGCACACGGAAAGAAAATAAATTTTGAAAATTACTATTTTCAATGGTAAAGTGTAGATATAATTTAGTAATTGGAAAAAATTACTTTTTACAAATATTACTACTAAAAGCATTTTATAGCTAGTAAAAATCAAATTATATACATTGTTATTTTTAAGAATTTGAAAAAATCTAAGTGAATTCCTAAATATTAATATTAGAAATATTAATCATCAATTTGTCTCTCTCCATGTATTTTTTTTATCTATCTTATATTCTCAAAGCAACAAGTCTTGTTTTTATTAAAAGTAACAAAAGTTATTTGATAACGACAAATCGAGTTAATTAAAAGTGTTTAATGATTTTTATTGACCTTAAAAATAAAAGATGTTGGAAATGCAAGTCTTTTCAGAAAACCAATATGTTTTCTTTCAACAAAGTATAAAATACTTCTTTTAGAAATAAATATTTTCTCAAGTCGTTAGTCTCAGTCAAAGATAAAGAACTCACTATTCATTGTAAATAAGCAAATATACTCATGCAATTATACTTCATGCATACAATTTTTTGTACAATGTGAACAAGTGACAATGTGTTTAAGTTACGTAATAATGATATATAACTTCAATTTTGTCTTCAGCTTAACATTTTTTTATTACGTTGACAGCTAGTATAACGAAACATGTGTACTGATAATATTTCTGATTTAAACATAATGTCTCCTGATGAAGACAATTTCCGATCAACTGCGATGTCTACACTTCGTAAGTTGATTATTGTAGCTGCAAATAATTCTCGTTACCACAAGCCATTTGTCATTGCAGGTAAACACTCACATCACTCTAGGTGTTCGGCGTCCTCCTTTCTCGCTTTTCAATAAAACCGAGAAATAATCCCACGATAAACATCACCTTTGCATTTATACGCAGATAGCCGGTAATGGATTTCAGTAACGCTCGTTATCACGAAAAAATCTACGACATAAAAGAAAAAGATCATGAAAAAAGTTGAATTTGCTAAAATCGCAATTATTTATTACTCTCCCTGAAAGAAGTAATACCATAAGTTCGGTCTTCGAATTTGAGTAAAAAATTTTTGGTCGACCAGTTTTTCCCATTTTTTAGGTCCAATATTTTCACGTTTATGCAAAAATTCAACTCGCAAAAGATTTTCTTTTGAATTTGTTCAAACACTGCAGCCAAATTGAACTTATAATTCAATGAAAGAGTTAACGTCGAACGTACGTGAGTTTCGATTGAACAAGTTTGAACCTTTTCGCGAGAACGAGATGCGTTTAATACAACAGTCGACGCAAATTTATCTTGTGTTCAAGGGCGTTAAAAAGCTGTTGATTCTGCAGCTCCGAAATTGGCTGTTTACCTTCTGGTAACGGCGTTGGTTTGTTCGCTTTGAAAACACTTTAATTTCTATGAGATTTATCGTCTCTTCATTATGACAATAACAATTAATTCCAACTATGTATAATTTATTCGTAAATATGTTTCAACGTGTCTTCTTCATGTAAAGGGTAATTTACATAGACCAATTAAAAGGAACGAAAATGGAATAATGCATTTAAAAAGTGTTAAAAAAATTCTATAGATAATTTTACAGTGAAAAATGTGTTTTTTACCCTAGTATAAAAAAGTCAATATGTATAGATTTCTCTCTTTTTTTTGTTGCAAAAAAATAAACATTTCGTGATAAAAATATTGTATCATTTCTCTTAATAGAGTTTAAAATCATTTGGATCAAAATTATATTTCTAAATTAATTATGCGGAATAAATATAAATTTTTATGCGTCGCGTTTTGTCCTGCAAAAGTTGGACGTAGAAGCTCCCAGCAGGTGGCAGGTTGGCTGCGTATCGATTTCTTACAAACCTAGCTGGGTTTGTGCTGGGAATCCTGATGTACTCAAGAATTTTCATGTATCAAATAGCAAAGTTCAGTTGCAGTCAATTTGCCTGTCTCTGAATTCGCTTGTCCTTGTCGTCCGCTAGGCACGCGTGACTCGTTTTCATGAATTTTGTTTTTACATACGCGATCGAGCAACAAGTTTCCCGTTCGAAATTTTGGCTCAACTGTGACGGATAAACATTGCTAAAAAGACAAAAACTAAAAAAGAATTAAATTCAAAAGAGAATGAGTTGAGGCACGAGAATGAACGTCATCTTGAATTAGATATGCATATTTTAACGAAATATTTCCGCAATGATTACTCTGAAAGAACGTAAACGGTTCGTGTTTCGCGGGCTGAGTTGTGCGCTGTGCAGCAAGGGAAAATGAACAATTATGTCTCACGAATGTTTCTGTCATCACACGAAAAATCATTTTCAGCATTTTCACCAACAAAATGAATCACTTTTGTGAATTTAAAATCTACTTTTTTTTTAGAGGTAAAATCATTTGTAAATAATATTGAAAGAAAAATTATAAAATAAAAGAAATCAATTCAGACGAGTCAGTGTAATTCGAGTTGAATACTGATATAATTGAATAAGTCTTAATTGGATGAATTCGGTAATTTTAAGAAAACATAAAAGGGTTAGTGATAAAACCTAGGAAAATGTTTGGAATCACAAACTAGTTGAAACTATTTTGCCATTGCTATTGACTCGTTCATCTGTTCTGTTTTCTCAGTCGACATGACAAAATTATGCCATTTTGTTAACCCTTCACGTATCGCACTTGTACTTTTTCCAAGCCCATTACGGAACTCGTAAGATCATAAAATTCTGTCGTAAATCTGCAAGCTCTCGTAAAAAAGACACTGTGCGCTTGGGAATCCTGTGAAAATGTTTTAGTAGAAACATTGCTTGGCAAAAAAGTTGAAAAAGAAATTGAAGAAACAAAAAACGATTTTTCTCGTAATTCGCCATATTTTCAATTCGCGGTGAATTTTAAGGGGAATAAAGCAAAAATAATCAGAATACGTCATTCTAAACTGAAGTATAAAAACACGTCAAACTGCTATATTGCTTTGTTATTTTGTCACATAAAATAGATATGCCATTTTCAATAAAAAATAAATTTCTAAAATGATCATATTTTTTGTTATAAAAAAGCTTTTAATATATATCCTATAATAAAAAAGTTTCCACTAAACAGATATAATTATTTTAATTTTTATCAAAATTATCAAAGACATTTAATTCAGTTTTAACGTAAAACTTACAATTTTACACTCTGTATGGAATAAAACTATTGAGGCACTAGTATTTTGTATTATATTTTATATTTTTTTTTATTTTTGTTAAGTTGCTATTAATTTCAAATTTACCATTTCTGGTCGATATGATCGATTCATTATATGAATCCTGTTAAAAAATGTGTTCTCAATTCTGAAATATAATAAACTTAAGTGAACATAGCTTCTTTATTGAAAGAGTCGCGCTAAGAACGATAATTTAAAAAAAAATTACTCGTTTAAGAAGTTCTTCTTTCAGCAGAATAGTTTTGTACCAAACTTTCGACTTTTTCCTCATATCTCCATTTTATGACGGCACAAGTATTTGTTACAGGAAATTGAAGCAAAGTTTCCCAAGAGTGAAAAAAGTGATGTGTGAAGTTTGTTTGCAATTATTGAAAATAAAGCATTCATTTCACAAGAAACTAAGCGTATACTTTTTAAGAGTATTCCGTCTGACACATTTCTCCGCTTACGCTTCAATAAAGATTTCAAGTTGTTTGCTGTATTTCTTCGGAAAACAAATTATGAATCATTGTTTTGTTATTTTTTGACATCATTTCGGATAAAGCAGATAAAACTTTTTTTCACCACGGGAAAGACAGGGATTAAAATCTTGCTGTTGTAATTATAAACTGGAATAGAGCAAGTCATTTATTTAATGGGTAAATTTATTCGCAGTTGATAAAATTATGAAAGCAATTTCGTAGCGTGAATTTACTCCTTGAATTTTTGTCCACCTAAGCTATATATTATGATGTAAGTTGCACGCTTAATTCTGATTAGCGTCCCCTTAAGTAGGGTGTGTGAACGAAAGTTCTGGATAGAGCCAAGCGCGACTAATTTTGACCTCTCATTTAAGACCTCCTTTTTCCAGAAAATTATTCTGTAACTCAAACTGATTTCGACCCTCCAAAGGTTGCTCTTCTTATTCAGAACAAAACAACGAGGCTCAATTTATATTTTTTATGTACAACAATTTTTTAAATTAAAAGGCAGTGAAACTGACTTTTTACATTCAACTTAAGTTCAAATGTTTCAAATGATATAGTCATGTATATATGTGCTTCTATGTATGTATATAATAATACCTTTATATAAATGTACATTTTTTTAATATATCGTATATAAAAAATGTTGAATTTGAAGAATGATAAATTTTCAATTGACTGAAAAGTTTATTCAAAACTCAATGATGAAGCACGTTTCATACTTTGGGCGACTTGAAATGTAAGTGAAACGTATTCAAAACGATAAGTTGGGTGATATCCAAATGATTAATGTGATGTCGAATAGAATTCGAAAATCGTTTTGCGAAGACGATAAGTTACCGAAGAATAATTTGTCTCTTTGACGTTGTCTAGCGAGTAGAAAACTTGTAGACTGACTTGGTTGTTGAGCAATTAAAGACTGTATTTTCGATGACGCAAACAATGACCTGCATATTGACCTCGATTATTTTAAGATTATCCGATTGGCTGCATCTTGTGTTATCCTGTATTAAAATTTACAGTGTTCCAGATTTAAATCATCGTTTTGTTCCCACTTTGAACTTTATTTTATTTTTGTGGATTATTTTTAGCCGTCGTTTCCATATGAAGAATGTCAAGAACGATTTCTTACTAGACTTTCATCTGAATTTGAAATGTTTTTTACAAGTTTTTTGCAACAATTTTTGTATATGATGAATGAATATATGTTTCATTTTATCAGAAAAAAACAAACATTTCTAAGATGTTTTTACATTGTGATTTTGCATTCTGCATGACATATTTTGTTAGCAATAGTTCAAAACGAAGAAAA
>JABFQD010005519.1:0-10633 GCA_022817045.1 Psix sp. ZL-2020
CATGTTATTCACTTTTGATGAAACGCCACCTATGTTTTGTGCTACCATTTACGCTTGTTTTTTGATACAAAAATTAAAAATGAACTTGAATATAAAAATTTAAAGTTTAAAGGCTAAAATTATAAAAAAAATTATAACTTTTTCCACATCTGCAAACTAATTTTTTCCCAAAAAGCAGGATTCATGAGTAAAATTAATCCATCTCTATATAATTGTTAAGTGTGAACGATTCTAGTGAGATCACGCTGAAGATGCTTGCGCACAACAATCTGATTGGACGGATAATCGGCAAGGGTGGCAACACGATCAAACGGATAATGCAAGATACCGACACGAAAATCACCGTCAGCAGTATCAACGACATCAGCAGCTTCAACCTCGAGCGCATTATCACAGTTAAGGGCAGCATAGATAACATGAGCAAGGCCGAAGCCATGATTTCCAGCAAACTCCGACAGAGTTACGAGAACGATTTACAAGCTATGGCTGTGAGTAAAAGTTTATAAATATTAATGCAATTTATTTCACTGCTTAAAAAATACTGCATTCATTAATAATCTAATATTCTGGATAATTAAATATCTAGAACTTTTTCAAGCGCCACCTATAATTTGTAATTTCATTTCTTAACATAGTTTATAAATTTACAATGCAAAATATGTATTGTTCAATTTTAACATTTCTTATTGAAAACAAAATGCAAAGAACACAAAAAGTGTGTTATTTATTAGACTGTGATGTCTAGGTGGCGCTGTTTCAAAATTGTGCTAAAACAAGCTCAATCAATTATTTTTTAATGGAACCCTGTGAAGTTTGGGCAGGTGTCCGTTTTTAGGCATCGGCTTGATTGAGCAGGGAGATTAAAGATGGGTCCCGTGCCAATTTTTGAATACCCTATAAAATTGGCTCCGTTTAACCTATTAACATTTGCAATATATGAAATTTTAAATATGATCATTAGTCCTGAGTGCAAAATTTAAATTGCAATTAATTTTTAGCCACAAACAATGATGTTCCCCGGATTGCACCCAATGGCGATGATGTCCACGGCTGGTATGGGATACAGTTCTCGAGGTCCTGGTCTGTACGGATCAGGCTCGGCTCCTTATCCGTACCAAGGCAGCATGCCGCCCCAACAAGGTGTTCCCGCAGCCGACACCCAGGAGACGACTTTCCTATACATCCCAAACAACAGCGTTGGCGCCATCATCGGTACAAAAGGCTCGCACATCAGAAACATTATCAGGTTCTCCGGTGCCAGCGTGAAAATTGCGCCGCTTGAACAGGACAAGCCTGCTGAACAGCAAACCGAGAGGAAAGTTACCATCGTTGGTTCTCCCGAGTCGCAATGGAAGGTCCGGATTCGATCAAGATTTCTATTTTTTTTAACCTTTAAAACGCTCTAAATTAACTTTTGGTTCTAAAAATTGCAATTCGTTTAAACAGGCGCAGTTTTTGATCTTCGAGAAGATGCGCGAGGAAGGATTTGTCGCTGGCACTGAGGATGTCAGGCTGACAATCGAAATCTTGGTACCAAGTGCGCAAGTCGGTAGAATAATCGGTAAAGGTGGTCAGAACGTGCGAGAACTTCAACGAGTGACTGGAAGCGTGATTAAGCTCTCAGAACAACAGTCAACGCCACCTGCAGCCGATGAAGAGACTACCGTACATATTATTGGTCCTTTCTTCTCTGTACAGGTAAGTCGGGAATTAGATTCGAATAACATTCTTAACGCGACAAGAGTTATACTGACTAAACAATCATAGCGTCATCATTTAGGCAAAAGCTGATAAGAAGATTGTAGCGTCATGGATTCAGATGTAAAACCAAAACAAGCCAGTTGTGCTTTTTCTTTATAGCGCACATAAAAAATGTATATCATGCTGTGTTCCAAAGATGATGTTACTAAATGTATTAGCGTAAAGCTATCTGTTGTTGAAACCTGTGACATTTGGGCAGTTGTCTAATGATAGACATTTCGCTTGATAGAACAGGAAGATTAAAGATGGGTCCCGTGCTGGTTTCTGTTGTCTAAGATACCCAGCTCCGTTTAACCTATCGACATTAATTGTTTAACTTTAAAAAGCGAGATGATGAAAGAGAGAAATAGGGAATGATGAACTAAAAGCATATTTCTTTTACAGTCTGCGCAAAGGAGAATTCGCGCGATGGTTCTTCAACCACAAGCTGCGGGGAGTGGAGCTAGTGGCGTAGGTGCGCGCGCAGGTCGCGGAAGCAGCCAGGAGGGCGGCAACAGGTCGCGCCGCGATGGAAGCGCGACCTCGCAGCAAGAGAGCGTAAGCTCGCAGCAGACTTGCGCAGAGCAGCAAGCGCAGAGCTGCTCGCCGACGAGCCAGGGGGCGCCAGTGGCGGCGCAGCAACAACAGCCAGCCAGCAACTAGGCCGGCTGGTGGGGAACGAAGAGCACAACAGCGCGAGCACTCAAACCATCCAGCAGCCACTCGGAGAGTCCAATGGACGACGCAACACAACCTTATTACCTCATTCAGATTAAAGAGTTACGGTTAAAGAGTTAATAAAGTAACGATAGAGATGGAAAGACAGTTAATTGGAGGGGAAAGATTATGCAAAGTTGAACGAAGATGAGAGAGAGATAGCGTTGAGATTAGACGGAGAAAGAGATAGCAGGGCAGAGAAAGAGAGCAAATCTACGTATTTAAAGTTATTAAGATATACAGAGAAGAATTAAGTTACGATTACACAATTGCGTTATATAACTGTTGTACTGCATTACTACTTACTGCTACTATATATAATATCAATATTATAACATTACTGATACTACTGCTGCTATTCAATGACTACTCCTGCGTTTACGTTTCTCATTCAGTCCTTCTTTTAATCGCGAGAAGAACGTCTTTTGTAATCTTCCGTTCGATTGTTGTTTCGCGGGCGGCTCGACGCGAACCGACGACACTTGTTGAGGATAGCGAGACACGGAACTTGTTGCGCCGAAATACCAAAGATAAAACGGTCGCTGCAGCGCCACCTGGTGGGGAGTCGTTGTCGGGCCGCCCCGTTCGGTCTCGTCGCTGCGCAACGAGAACCGGCATTGGATGTGACGCGCGAGAGTGTGCGAGAGTGTGTTCAGCCGCTACTATTAATTCGTAATTTTTGTATTTAACCATTAAGACACGTGGCATTAAGAAGGCAAAAACAGGAGCGTGTGAATCACGTGGACTCTCGATCTTGCTCCTTTTTCCACGCCAGAACATGAAGACAACAAACAAGGCAGTCAACCTTTTTGACCTAACGTTTTTTCCAAAAAAAAAAACAGTGACACCTACCGATCACGACATGAACCGCCGCGCCACCGCGGCCATCCTTGGACTTTGCCGAACCGGCGTCTCGCCATTGAAATCGCGCCGCTGATTTCGCGTCTGTTTTCACCATACAGCGAGTCGCCAGATGGCGCCACCGTGGTGAAAATGAACCGAGAGGACTCCGCGACGACGCTTTCCCTGGCGAGTGGTTCCGTTTACGCTTCCTTTCGAGTTGTCCATCGGCAACTTCTTAAAAAGAGATAATCGACAAGAAAAACAAAGATGAAAAAAAGAACAAGAGACATGAATTTCGCGAGCCAGCAGGCTCGGAGCGTGTTAAGGGTATAATGATGAAAAATTGAAGAGAGTAAGATTGAGAGCGAGAGTTTAATTGAGCAGAGTTTATTTTTGATAGATGTCGGGTCGAGCGCGATCCGCCGGCAGCGCCACCTGTCCTTTCTGTTAGATCGCTCTCTGTCGGCCGATCGCGTCGGCGCGACCAACGATCAAGTTTAAGGAGGGCTAATTAAGTGCGTGAAGAAGGTTTAACGGGTAGAGGCGGACGATTATTAATTATTGATTAATTAATTAATTGATCGACTATTGAGTTTTGCATTAATTTTAAAAAAGCCTGTACAAAAGTTTTACCTGGGGGGAGGGCTGGGGTGGGTGGGGAGGGTAAAACGCCGTTTCGCGTTTTAATGTTGGCGAAGCCTTTCGCGCCGAGGTTGTCATATTTCCAAAGCAATATATATATGTATGTAAAGGTATGTGTATATATTTTATAACCGAATTGTCTCCGACGATCAAGTGGTCGTCGCAATCGGCGCGAAAGGATTGGCGAAACGGCGGATCTTGAATTGAACTAATAACGTAATCGGGACAAGTATCGGGGGGGTTGGGGGGAGGATCGGCGCTGTGTCGCCGCGCGAGTACCAAGAGATTTTTAGTCGGATTTATTAAATTGTATAATAAATTAATATATTGCGACGGCGCAGGCGCTGCGAGTGCGCAGTTTTATGCGCCACCCCGCGGCGGCCCGCGGCACGTCGTTGGATTATTTATCATTCGTAAATAAGAGAAAAGCAAATAAACAAACGTTATTGATTGCGAAAAAAGTAAAACGTAAATTAATGGCAGAGAAATTGATTCAACGGGATTGATCTAGTGCCAAGGGTCCGAAAGGAGATTATACAACATATACGCCAATAGTTTGTCGACGTTCCCCAGGGGTCATGACGAGCGTTCGTGGCAGCAAGCAAACTTAACCTCGCCGTTGCATAGTTTTTACGATTAATTAACAAAGTCAAAGAAATAATAGTATTTAGATATCTTGGGTCTCATTGCACTCGAATCGCGAACGCCCATCATGCTCGGTCGAACCTCGAGCGTCAAGTTTGAAATTTGCATTCACCCTTTTTTGACTCAGCTGACATCAGATGACACCGCTGACACGTGAAATCTACCGCGCACGGATTGGAAATCAAAACTTCAAAATTGCGAGAAGAGAACCTCTCTTGAGAAAGAGAGATCTGAGAGGCAAGCTAAAAAGAACAACGTTTCGGCCACCAAGCAAAATTTTTGGAAGAATTTTCGAACGAGAACAGCACCCTCCGACTTAGATATAAGAAGAAGCTGGATTAAAAAAAAAATGAAAGCAACATTCGGCGGTACTCTCATTTTCATTTTTCATGGATCTTCATTGTGCAGCCAACCCAAACGCACGCTCTACAATGTACAAATCTGAGAGAGATATGGATCTTTAAATAATAATATAATTAAAGAAGGCGAGGGGGAGAAAGGGAGAAGACGGACAGAGAGAAATTTATTAGTTATCGAGAAAGCTGGGCGCGTATTGTTCATGCGTGTGTGTGTGGATGCGCATGTGTGCTGTAGGTGTGAGAGGAATAGAGAGAGGAAGAGAGTTATTAGTTAAAGAGTGAGATACTAAATGTACAAAAGAAGAAGGAGAAAGAGGCAAGCCAATCGCTTGATTTGGTACTTTTGGATCAAAAAGGACAGACAAACGAACAGAGGACCATCGAGCATCCACTGACATAATCTTCGGGTTTTCAAGCTACACATCGCGCCTGACAGAGGTCGCTGCCAGGCACCGGTAGAGAGCGCCACCTGGACGTCGTTTTGGGACTTAGTATTAGCGCTGCGCCAGTTATATCAGCAGGGTATAAATAACGAGTCGTAACTAAATGATTAATGGATAAAGCTAACGTTAAGAGAGATAACGAAAAGATAAGAACACAAAAAAAGACAAAAACAATGAAAAAACCGAAAAAAGTGAAAAAAAAGAAGTAAGAGAGATAGAGGAGCGCGGGCAGGGAGCGAGAGAGACGTTCTCTGGTTGGGCCGTGGCAGGTGCAGGTGCACCTCGAGCAATAGTCTGCCCCTGCGCAGGCCGCGGTCCGGTTATACAGGGCCTTATAAACCGTTGGGCATTGTTGTTATCGCGGCAGACGAGTCTTTTTCCTTCCCCCTTTGAAGTACTACTTTGTCAAGTGATATAATACGATATACCGCAAGCAAATGATATATGATAGCGTGATAGGTCTTAAGCGCGGAGTTATGAGATGCTAGGTGGCAGACGTTTTTGATTATATGATTCTATATATCGCATTGTTGCCGACATGGATGGGCATTAGCGCGCCCAGTTACGCGGGCGCCACCCTCTGTACATAACCCTAATTTGTTTAGATGTCGCCACTGTCGTGGCGCGGCGGCTAATACTAAGGCCCCAAGATGGACGCGACTCGAGGCCCAGAAGGTGGCTCTCCGATCGCTAAACACAGATTATTGGGGGAGAGAGTTGAGAGGAACAAGGAAAAGGACATCGACGCGACGTCGAGCGACACAAGTTCTCCACCGAGCTTACTTATCAGTGATTAGCACAAGTGATTGACTACCTTGGAACAAACGCCAAGTGTATTGCGTATACGTTCGCACGGGCCTGCCTTGCGCCCGCTGATACTTTGAAGTTTACAAATAGGTTTCTACCTGCTATTAACCCCCCTAGAAATTTATTCGTTTCGCTCGTTTCACAAGCCAATCGACTTGATGGTTTAGTTTAACTCTTAATATTCATAATGTATTCATACTACTCCTATTACTATTAACATTCGTTTTCTGGTACTGCCATGTTTGGATATCTATACTTAATTACTCTCATTGATGGCTCGTCGACGACCGACGGCGCATCGTGCGCCAAGGCCCTCTGTCGGCCGCGCGCACAAGCATTGTCATCGGGCTCGCGACGAGCGAGGCAAAACGATGCGGTGTAAACTCTTTTTTTTGTTCTTTATTTCTTTAGAGATTAATGTTTAAAGGTTACTTGGATACATATAAATATGCGGATAATCATTATTAAGTACACAAGACATAGAAATAAAGTACTACATAGTCGTTAAGGCTAACGTCTGGCGGCCGAGTCTTCCCCCTGGCACGAAACGCTAAACTACCACACTGCAGTTATGTCAGCGCTACCTACAACACTGCCAGAACTCCTATTTCGGCATGGCTCTGCTATTCAAATTGTCCAGGCATACTGATTTTGGTCTTTTCATCGCAACACTCAGCTGGAGGATTGACTCCCGCCAGACTCCTGGTTAAAATTTAAGTAATACGTCAAGTGAGGAATTGCCCCTTGCAAGAGGAAACAATTGTGAGAGTGAGAGACGAACGACGATTCGTAAATCCAACTATAAATACACTTTTTACTACATTACACATACACAAAATCATTTCAAACAACATAAAAACTACTTTGAACCACAATAAAATCAGTGCAAACCACTTAAACCCACATTAATACCAGTTTAAACCATTTGAAACCATATAAAAAACAATTCAAACCACATAAAACAACATAAAAACCTGTTCAAACCACTTCAAACCTACATGAAAACCCCATAAAACCACATAGAACTATAAAAACACACAAACACAATTGTGTCGGCATATAATTAGCATAAGTTATCGCATTATAAAGTAAACCGAATGTTAACGGGTGTTCTTAGTTACAGCCAGTCTTTCTTCGTTGCTCTTTTTTTGTATAAGAGATGGCGACATGCAGACAAATCATAAGTGCAATAGTTGTTACAATAGAACAAGCTCTTTTTCGACGCGAATCAAAATGGTTGGAACACACGAAACAAGTGAGAACGGTGAGACTATAGACAGCCAACTACCTCGCTCTAAAACGGCCACACAACCATACCTCACAGTTACAGTTGAAGCTCTAGATGGCGCCGATGTCGCTTAGGAACTTTTTCTTTTTTTCAATAGCCAGTGCAAACCGATGCTTGACTCTCGTCGCTTAGCACCTCTGATTTGCTAACCAAAGTTATGCAACTGTCTCGATGCTAAAACGATCCACGAGATGGCACTGACGAGAGTCGAGCGTCGGAATGTACTGCTGACCAATTACCTGCAATAGCAAAGCCTCATTGAATCTGCCTGTTGAATGATACAACATATATATTTATATTTATAGAGCATATTGTATTATGAAATAAATGCCGAGCGAAAGAAGAAGAGGGTCGAACGAGTTATTGTATTTTTTTGTCCGTAGCTTTTCATTTGCCCCACGTTTATATTTTACCCCCACTATTTTCTTTGATAACTCAACATGTTTTTTTGTCCTTTTTATATTAATGTGACTCATTATTATTGTCAACTATGAACTTATTATAATATATATTTCTTCGTTTTATACCGAGTAAGTATTGTTGATGCATTTGTTTGATTTACACGTTGAACGAGGACGCCGGAAGGATGTCCATCCACAATACAATAGCAAATAGTTGAATGTGTAATAGCGATTGCGATTAATGCAAATGAATTGTGTTCGCGGCTACCTCGACGTTCTGTATATATTTTGTCAACAAAGATGTCGGCTTTTGGCCATCCGAGCCCCAACGACACCTGAAAAGCCAGCAACTTTGTCAACGCGAGGACGCCACTGTCGATCTCCCCAAGGGACTGGATCACCTTTGTCGGACAGATTTTTTATAACCATATTAAGAAACCAAAATATTTTTACACAACAGTCTGAACCAATGAAAGTCCGTTGAGAGAATATTTTCACGATCAACAAATTTACTGTCCGATGTGACTCGGCCACGCGAGGGGAGAGGATGGTCTGTTATGTGCCGGGCGGTCACGTGACCACGCGGCCTTGTTATTATTCCAAAATCTGTTAGTAATTTTTGTCCGACCTGAATGAAAAGTAATCCTAAAGGAAATCCGTTGGAGAAGGAAGCGAAAAATAAGAAACCTCGGAAGCGAAGCAGCAGAATTGCGTTTGTCTTGATTTTGCGATGATTTTCTCGATACAATTGTTCGGCATCAAACAAATTTAAGGTTAAAAAAAATAAGGTTAAAAATTGAAGAAAACGTTCAGAGTTCGCGTCTCTTTCTTTTTCTGAAAAATAAAAACAGGAAAACGAGTCGAGAGAAACGAAAAAAAGAGAAAAAAACGTTGAAAACAATTCCTCACGAGGTATGATGGTTTGACAAGAGCTAAACGTATATTGCGAATACGCGACGCACCAGGTCGTCCAGAATTTTTTTTTTTAATTTGAGAGACCAATAATAATAGAAATTTTGATTAAAAATTTACTACTGTGTAACTCTATTTAAAATAAAGTCTATTTGGATGTAATAACCACGTTGAAAAAGATATTAAGGAGAAATGTAATAGATGATACACGTAAGTAAGCGGCGAGAAAATGAAACATGTTCTGAATTTTTGCTTTGGGAAAATTCCGCTCGCTTTTCGATTGTACCATTATGAGTGTTTACACAGAAAAGACAGAAAAGAAAGGAAAAGCATCTTTTCACTGAGTCCTTTGTGGTGAATAACAAAAAAACGAAAAAAGGGGAAAACCAAGCTCTCGAATGTTTAAAGTTTTTTTTATGTTTGTATATGGATGATATATATAGATATATTTATATTAACGATAATAGACTAACAAGACACTGCCAGCATTTTGCCAGCCAATAGCCAATTTTCCTTATTTCTTTCTCTCTCTTTATAACGTGGCAACCCTTTTACCGACGAACTATGTATGATTACCGCATCGATAGTTTGTATCGCGTTGTATGGAAACAATTCCGTTTCGAAAATAAACAACACACCCGTAAAGGACTAGAAAAAACAAACAAGTTTGACAAGTGAATTTTATGTGTAACATTCGACTGAGGATTGTTTGTATTTGTCAACTACATTGCGCTTACAACACAGTCCACGAGTTAAGATACATTCTCCTTTTTCTACCGTGACAAAAAATAAATTATTCTAGTTAATAAAAGTGTGACTTTTATTTTTAATACCTACCTTTCCTTTGCTTCTTTCCTACCAAGCCTCATTGTTAATATTAAGAGGTCAAAGTAGTTTTTCTTTTATCTCTCTTACTCATAATTAAAGAACGTTGTTTGTAAATAACAAAGGTCAAATTAGTTTGTGTTCTTTCTTTCTCAATCACACAGAAGCTCTACTTTGTCTTTCTCGTACTTATAGAATTTTAGAATTCTCTAAATAATTTACTTTGTTATGAAAATGTAACTTCGTCTTTCGCGCAATGTGTAAAATTAAAGAAATTGAATTGAAAGAAATTATATTGTACTAAAAACTTTGCAGATGAAAACAAGTTTTTTTTTATCATTTAATTACTAATCATGATTGTTAAACTTGAAGTGAGAAAATTACTTTCTAAACTTTAATGTCAGCAATTATATTGTGAATAAGTTATGGGTGTAAGCGTTCATAACGACTTTTTGAGTAATTTTGTATAACTATATATAAGTTGGATGGCAAAGAGGAATTTAGGAGAGTGAATGCAAATGAAAAAAAGTTGCGTTATCAGAAACAGCGAAATGAAAGTCATTCAGAACTTGGGGCTTTTTTTGAACAAATTGGATCCAGCTTTTTACAGCAACGAGAAATTTAACGAGCAATGCAATACTAAAATTTTTAATACTTGTTATTATGTGTGGCATCGACTTATGGCGACAGCAGTTGGTGTCTGGTTTTATCAATCTGATAGATCCTTAATAATAATAATGTTCCAAGTGATCCCAGATTTGATAGTTATGGGTAGTTTATTTATAAGTCAGGTATTCGTTTTGACTTGATTGTTGTGTTTTGAGAAGTTTCTTAAGTGAATTGCTAGTACTGCATTTTTTGTAATTAATTCATTTAAAAACTTTTCATATTTATTTAATTTTTTAAGACGTTCATCTAAACATAATTAATATATATGCAGTAATTAGCTTAATTTTATATCTTCTTTTATGCATTATAAATAAATGAATGAAAAGAGACAGAAAATATTGT
>JABFQD010005520.1:0-10633 GCA_022817045.1 Psix sp. ZL-2020
TGTTTAATTATGAAATTGATATTTTTATTAACATTAGAAAGACACAGCATTTTGAAGATAAAGATAAATATAGTGTATTAGAAAGAGAAGTCTGGGGCCAAATTTGTCCCCTTGGTCTTTATTGCACTACTTGTTATATATGACTAAATATTTTTAACGTACTATTTCAAACCAAGTTTCAGTAGATAATTGTAAATTTGGAGGAAGAAAGTGTTTAAATATTCAAAGCAAAATTAGCATTGAATGACTAATCTTAATACAGTGCTTTTTAAATAAAACTTGATCTTGAATTATCATTTTAATTACAGTGTGTTCATTGTTATACATACAATTAAAACTAATACAAATTACCATAATTTCTGTTAAAATATCTTACTTTTCAACTATTAAATTAAAATCAAATATATAGCTATTTTTGTAAATCTATAGAACATTCATACTTTTATTTTCATTGCAATCTGACTTTATTCAATTTTTGATCTAACCACCTTTGCGTCTAAAATGAATAACACAAACGTCGTGAAATAGACAAAAATATAATTGGAGTTACACCATCCCATGTGAAAAAATGTCTTGTTAAAAAGATCATATAAACATACATTCAACCTACTTTAAATAAATAAACGTCATTGATAAAGAGTGGCATTGTACTTATATCTATAGTTTGTAATTTAAAATTTTCCACTGCTGGTGAAGGTATTTGAAATAATACATAATTGATGTATCTTTGAAGCTACAAGGTGCAGTAGCAGTATCAATGCAGCACCAATCACAACAACAGCAGGGTGTAGGTGGAGTGTCAATGACCTTATCAGGACAACCAGCAGCGACCACCATAACCACCATGGCAGCTCATCCTCAGGCAGTTCAAGTTATCCAGCAGCCTTTGCAAAACCAAGCCTACCATTTGCAACAACTTTACAACACTCAGGGCACACAGCTTATCATGCCTGGATCACCTTTCCCTTCCTCTATACAGGTAGTTAGAAATAATCAAACTAAAAAATTTGAGCTTCAATACTGAATACAGATATTGGTATCCATATATATTTGTATATCAGTATTTCAGATAGACAAATTAATATCAATGAATTATCATTTCAGGTGATCACATCAGGCAAACCTTTCCAAAATGCCACTCAGTTGACACCTCACATGTTGACGACCGCGTCAACACCTGGTCAAGGTGGAGCGCACCCTGGTAATACCAGTGCTAAAGTTCAAGCGTTCCCTAGTGGCTATCTTCCAATTCCAACGTCCGCAACGCCTGGTGGAGGCCAAACTTTAGTTTTCGGCCAACTTGGTGTCTTGGGCTCCCCTCAACCCCCTCATTCAATACCCCAACAACAGCAACAACAAAGCAATGCTAAGCAGGACCAAGTCCAAAAAGTATATTATGCTTTATTACACTTTATTTAGATTTATTTATTGAGCTTTGTGTGTATGGTTCTTTTTTGGAAAAGTTAATTTTGGTCAAATATAAGGTTGTAGTTAAGATTAGAAAGTAAAATAGAATAATAAAAACTTGTCTTTGTATTTTTGTATGCAGGGAAACACTGTTTAATTTTACTTTTCTTTATCTTGTTAAAACTTGAATGAAAATGGAATTAGGTGTAATTAGTTATCTTATATCACATTTTTTTAATGTATTAGAGATTAATGGATTCATCAAAAACTTCTATTTTAGTACACAACCTGTACAACTGGATCGCCCTCTGGGCCAAGGGGTACCAACATGCAGTTTGCGCCGTGGCAATTTGCTTCCCAAGTTTGGACAGGGTTGCAACAGCCGACACTGTTAACTGCAGCGTCCAATCAAATTTTTATTCGTGGTCCAACACAACCAGATATGTTTATACAAAGTCCGCAACCTATACAAGCACATAATGGTTAGTTTTCTTGACGTTTTTTGAATGCGTAGAGTAAGATAGAAAAGTTATTTTGATTTATTTAAATACTAACTCAAATGTTCCATTTTCAGCGATAGCAGCAACGCAGCAGCAAATTCAAGGCGTACAGCAGATCGCTGCCGGGGGTGGAAAACCACGGGTAATGGATATCCAACAGCAGCCAAATAAACAAACGAACACGACGCAACGCCCTCTGAGCATTCTTCCTTCTTCGATGCAAGGCATCCAGCCAGCTAACATCCGACCTGCGAGTTCTGTTTCAACACAAACTGTACACGGAGTAACTACGGTACATACACAGGTCTTTATTACAATCAGCGCGCCACCTACACTATTCGTACGAACACTATGGCAAAAAATGTCTCTGGCATTGGCAAGCTGCACCTTTAAACTCTTCTCATTCTATAGCTTGAAAGAAAATTCTTGTTTGGTTTCATGAATTACAAGAAAAAAATTGTTTGAATATACGGAAGTTATATATATATAAGTTACTATTATAGATTTTTTCTGATTTATATTATTAAAGCAATCACTGAAATTTCTGATGAAAATATTTTTTATTATACGTAAATTTTTAAATGATTCGTGTTATGGAATTATAATATCGATAAAAATTATAGATTTATTTTATTAAAGTGATTACTGACTAAACTGGAATTTTCCATTTAAATGAACGAATTTGAAGTTGTCGCAATGTCAATGCAGCCCTCTGTAACGAATTCTTTTTATTTCTTTTTGGTTCTTTCTTCTACTATAAATTCATTTTCTTTAGTTTCACTAAGGGTTTTAATTTCCGATACATTTGTTGACAATAATTTACGAACGAGTAAATATATTTGAGTTAAATCATTTATTAACATGCTTCTTTCTTATTTTTGGAAAACGTTGAATTTGTTAATTCTTGTCAGCAATGGAGCAACGAAAAACCGACGGTCAGATTTTTTATTTCTTTTGTTTATAATTTTGAATAATTTGACGTATAGTTTAAAAATAAATTAATGAATTGTCTGATACGAGTAGTCGGTTTCTTCATTGATACGGTTTTTTTGAATTCCGGTGCTTTGAATTTGGACTGTTAATTTTTCAATTATTTTGATATGGAATAATTCAAAATATCAAATGTTTAAAATCAAGACTAAAGTATTCATATTTTTATATATTTTCAATTTCATTTCTCTCGAATGAAATACGAGATAAATAACAAATATAAACATTTTAGATATGTATTTATGTGTGAAAAATTAAAAGCTCATAAAATGAAAAATTAAAGATAGCCTAATTTGAAATAAATACAAGTATGATTTCAAAATAAACACTTTTGATTAAAAATCCAAACTTATAAAGTAATTCGAAGAAGAAAAATTAACTTCAATTGATTTCAATTTTGTTATTTCATCATAAAATAGTAAATTTTTCAATTCATTGAAGATTATTAATGTTTCATTGAAATTTGTTAAAAATATTCAGATATACTTTGAAATATAATACATAATCATCATGATAAATATATTTCTTTATTTTATTAATTTATCTATCAATTACAATCATAAAAAATAATTGAAAAAATAGTACATAGTTCATTGCCAAATTATGCAAGATATCCTATCTGAATTTATAAAAGTTGTTTGTTCATTCTATATAAAATACACATAAATTATATAAATATATCACAAGAGTCACGTGTAAGATAAACATACCCATGACTCATTTATAAATCATGTATGATCTGCAGAAATATATTCATATCATACATAATTTAAACATATTTATATAATTATGTTTGCTCATAATCATCGAGATTAATCATTATAGTCCGAACATACAACTGATGTACATTCACATTGAACCATATTTTGTTTAATTTGTCACTCAACTGCTCGTCCATATACCCGAATAAAAAGGTATGTATGGTTAGATGTGTATTGCATACAAAAAACCATATATGATTTTGTACTTGGGTACCGAACCCGGCTGGAAATGATACGTCGCGTTACTTTTGGTTTTGACGTTTGTGGCAAATTGAAGGAATGGTCTTTTTTGGGTGTTTTGTTCCATTCAGAGTGGCAAGGGAGGCGCCGGTGCTGGCAAAGGCCGTGGTAAGCCGGTGGTGCGCACGAGTCCCGGGCCGAACGGGGGCGCGGCCGCGCCAGCGGTGGCGCTCGCGCCGACGAATAAGCCAATGGCGGACGCGGCTAACCAGACGAAGACGAGCGTAGCACTCGGGCAGCAACAGCAACAAGCGAGTCCGGCGAAACCACAGCTCGCGAGCCCCGTGCCACCTACCGGCTCACCGATGGCTGCCGCCGTCCTCGCGGACAAACAAGCCAATTACGCCGCGCAAACAAAAACCGTTATGCAAGCGCCGCCGACGCCGCAAACAATACCGCAACACCAACAGGTCTTCATTCAACAGATGCAACACATGCAACAGCAACAACTCCAGCAACAGTACCAGCAACAGGCCCAGAACCAGCAGTCCCAACAGCAAATCCAGCCCAAGCCCATCATGGGTACTTGTTCATCTTCTATTAGTCACAGCAAATTTTGTTTCTATTCTATTAAGGTGACATAACAAACCCAACTCAAGTGTTTTCACTTTCATTTTCACATCAACAAAAAAGCTAAAAGAAAACAAGAGAAAATGAGATTTCGATGTACTTTCATCCATTTACTAACTTTACTGCTTTAATGTCATGCAAAATTTGTTCGAAGTAAATATAATACGGAATATATTTTGGAGATTGTGTATTAAGTTTTTGAAATATTGGATGTTAAAAAAAGTGTAACTTTCTTTTTGGGTCAATGGATATGAAATTTAAATAATTTATCAATTATAAAAATCAAATCTCTTATATATGTATCAAAAATGAAATTGAGTCAGCTTTGAATTTACTTCATACATTTTTATGAAAAAGCAGGTAAAATTATAATTTCAAGATTTGGTTTTGTTCATGGGAATGAATTATGGTTTAACGAGAAGAGAGACTTTTATGAATAAGAATAAAATTTAGAGTTATAGCCAGAAACGGGTATTAAAAGTACTAAAGTACTGTCTACTGTTCTCGTATTTTACAATTATTTGTAATGCTTAATTAAATATGAATGAGTTTCAAACCTAACTGCTTGGTTTGAATGCTAATATCATTATCTGAATCACTAAGCGAAACGATTACATTTACAATTGGACACTTTATTTTTTTTTGGTAACTGAGCAATTTTTATTTTGTTTTACGATTCATTTAAAAAGTATGGAAATTTATGTACAAAAATTATCATTTTTTAATGTTAGCGAATACTAACGTTTTTCATTTTTTTGTCGTACAGTGCTAATATCATGTTCTTCAAAATTAAAGGGGTTTGAAATGTCGCCTTAAATTTACATAATTTAGATTAAATTTATTATTTATGTTTCATTAAATTTCTATTTATTTATTTTGATAATTTTGTAACTAAATTCCAGTATTATTATATACATTAAAAAGTTAAATATTATGTTGGAATCTGACGTGGAATTATTTTATGAATTCAAGTATTTCATTTTCAAATGCGTATACATAACTTCATCATTAAATTCGATAATTGAAAATTGCTTGTAATGAAATGAAATATAAGCTTTTCAGTCATATCTATATTTAAAAATTATGAATAATAAATTCAAAAATATTTTACAATAGATTGAATTTAAATAATTTAAAATCACGCTTAATATAATCAATTAAATATTATTAATAAAATAATATTACAAGCAAGAAAAGAGATGACCAAGTAATTAATCCCATTTTTATCTCACCCTTGTAATAAAGTGCTTAAAAAAAAGAAAAAAAGCACATTTTCATAACTAATAACAGACATTAATACTCGAAAGATATACTTCACTGCTGGAAAATTATAAAATTCAAAACATGATAATAAACTTAAATGATATTATATTGATTATGAAGGGTGCAAATTTTATATATTTCAAAAGTTAATTTTATGTTTTTCTTATTACAGAAATAAACATTCCAACAATTTTATTCTCAAGAACTTTTTTTCCTTAAAGACAAAACACTACAAGTATAAAATAGTATATGATGCCATGAACAAAAAATTGGTATTATGAGCAGCAGCTGAAGGTGCTAACTCTGAACTAATTGTTTGCAAGCTGTGAAAGATATTTTGCTTCTCGAGGAAAGAAAACGTGTTGGTAGTTTATAAAGCTATCAATGTGTTTTATATCCGAAGAAAATCAAGTACTTTTTATGTATTCGTATAAGAAAAATTATTTTTGTATATCAAGCGCAGTATAATTTGCGTCATAAAAAACCTCTTCCGGTTATCTACTTTACGCCTTATGTAAGAAAATAACTATTTTCAATCCGCCAGAAGAGATGAAACTAACTTTATATTATGCAGAATATAATTTCGGTTATTCTATTCTTCATGTAAGCAGCTACTTTTTGTATCATTTTTTTATTCACAAATTCGTTACTTCTTGCATATTGCATTACATGCAACATGTGACTACAAATGATTGAAAACTTGCTTCTCTCTGCGGTAAACCTCACACTCATTCATCATTCACACACATCCAATATATTCATACACATCACAATGTATTATTTGCTTTACAAAAGACTGGTTTTTGTATTCATTTCTGATCACATGAATTTAAATAGGCCTTTGATAAAGTGAATAAAATGTTTACGTATTGTTTTGTACAATTTCGTAAATTACGCTGTAAAAAAACTTTTTATAAAAGAGAAAAATAGGAAATTATTAATAATAGTACATTAGGAACCAGAAATGCATACTAAGCATGCACACGAAGTTGATAAATACAGGAATGTTTGTACTAGTACAAGATTTTTTGAAGGATAGTAGAAAAGAGCCAAATATCTGCACTTATGGTATAATAGTACTGAAATGTCCCAAGGGAGGGAAAGCGTGCTTTGCACGGTGGGTACAATATTTTTCGTAAAAAGTGCAAATAAAAACAGATTAACTCCTTAGAGAAAGGGGGAAATAGAGTTTCTCTCCCTAGGGAGAATAACTGTTTTTTGTGCTCGTACGATGAAAAGGAATGTATTCTCCAGTAATGGAGATAGATTACGGATTAAGATGAGTGTGAAGTTGGTAGCAAGACCGAAGCAAGGTTGTCACGTTTGTTGAGTTCAGTAACCCTCCTAGCTCATATATTATATACAATACTTTATATAACAAATTAATTGTTAATCTATTTAACGAAAAGAAAGTAATATTTAATATACCAGTAAATATAAAATATTGCTGTAAAACAATAAGTATTACTTTACTACTTTACATCCCGAGGGAGGTAAAGTAAAGATACGATTTCTCTTTAAGGTGTTATGGTGTCTAAGAAACCATGACAAAACCCGTAAATTAGTAAGCTAGTCTGTACAAAACAAAAGTCGTCACATTTTCATCTGAGTGTGACAAATTTCCATGCTTACGATGAAGTGAAGAAATGTTCTATTTTCTACAGAGTACTTCATTTTTAATGACAATAATAATAAAGTAGCAATGCTGAAAATTCATTCGGTCATATTAATGACAGAAAAAAAGAGTATAGTATTCCGACTGAAGATACAATTAACCTCGGAATATAGAATACTTTCAGCCCTAGTTGCAAAATATAATAATTATACTCATTGTCAATTTTCTAGAGAACATTTTACTTCCAATTCATTGATTCTCCAAATTTGTCTTAAATCTCTTTTCTTGCTTTGTGTACGATATTTTTTTAATACTTGTATTAATAAGTATTAAAACGTATTTAATATCAGAGTTACATACAATGATACGTAAAAGCCATTTTTGTCTTTATATTGTAGGATGAAAAGTTCTAGCTCTTCATTACATAAGCAACCATTGTTTGTGCAAGAGAAGAGACAGTAACTGTTTAAACATATCTTTTATAAAACTTATTTTTAATAATACCTGAAATACTTGATACAAAAATTCAAATTCAAATTGTCTCTCAAAAAACAAGACTTTTTGATTGCAGTATCATTTTCCAACATGAAATTGAAAAATCAAAAACACCTTCACTAAGAAAATATTTGCACCTAGAGATTATCAAAACCGATCTTCAAAAAAGCATTCGGATTAAAATACAGATGAACTAACAATGAGTTTTTTTTTACATTTTCCTTTACAAAAGCCGGAATGGCTCTACAGCAGCAACAAGCCGGCATGGTATTGGGTGGCGAAAGACCAATTATGCCTGTTGTTTCGATGGGTGGCGTGGGCGTGGGCGTCACAGCCCTTCAAATGAACCAAGTCCAACAACCGCAAATGCAAACTGTCCAGCAACTTCAATTGCCAGTAAGTCTAATCCTATTTTTGTTAATTCTGCATATTTCAGAAATTATTCTAAGACGATTTGTTTTCAGACACTTAACCCAACGATAATTGGGAACCAGTTAGTCAGTGGTGGTCCAGTACAAGCACTGCCGATTGCAGCACCACAGCAACCAACAGATCCACAGCAACAGCAACAGCCACCACCACCGGCACCGACACCAGCGCCACCACAACAAATGCCAACCCAAATGGAGACTGCAGGAAGTGGCGAACAAGTTCGCAGTCAGGATGACTGTGCACTTATGCCCCCACCACCGGTACCACCCCCTACCGTTACACCGACTAACGCTGATGATTCATCAACTAAGAAAGATGGCGCTGGTGGTATTGATGGCGCCTCAACTCCTATGGATACTACGGGTAATTGTTTAATTAATAAAAAACTGAATTGTTTATTGATTTTAATTTATTCATTTATTTACAATCAACGGGTATATACCCTTATATAATACAATTTTGCAATAATAAAGTAGGCATTATCAAAGGTACGAGAGCTCGAAGAATAAACAATACGGAGAGAAAATTGAAAGAAAAACGTAGTTTGACTTGAATTTGAGTTTAATGTTTCAAGTTTTATTTACAAATGTGTTGTGTGCTTATGTTGTATTTTTATTATAGACGACGCTTCCAAATCTAATACAAAAGCGGATGAAAATTCCGGGAAAGCAGAGGATAAAAATTGTACAAATCCTCTAACGGGGTTGGCGAACGCAGTAAATTCGATAACGAACGGAGTTTGTGAAGACGCCGGAAATGCAGTTACAATTCCCAACAACATTAACAAACAAACACCACCGAAAGCGATGGTTAAACCTCAAGTTCTCACACATGTAATCGAAGGTTTCGTCATACAGGAAGGTAATTTAAATTGTAATGATCTTTTTTATTACTTATTTCCTTTCTCCATACGAAAGTATCTACAAATTTCATATTAAGAAAAATCCTCTACATTTTTTGCAAGAAACATTTAATTTTTTTTATATATATTCAATCTTTGTGTGATTTGAATATAGAACTTTTTTTTTATTAACTCAAATTTATCTTTCTGACAGCTTCAGAACCATTTGCAGTGAATCGATCATCACTTAATGGATCTTTTGGACTAGAGATGAACAATTCGTCATCGAGAAATACTGGATCTTCTTTGGACAAAGACACTAAGAATGATGAACCTCCGAGTAAGTATTTGATTTATTATAATTTAACAATTCCAAATTACTCTACTTTTTTAACGTGCAGATTTATTTACAGAGAAAAAACATGCATCGAATTATTCACACGAACAAAATATGAACGGATCTTCATCACACAAATGCGAAAATTGTGGAAATGCTCTTGATGAGCAAGGTGGCAAGATTAGAAAAGATAAAAGATTTTGTTCTACGAGTTGTGCTAAGAGGTAAGTTTTTGATAAAACTAAATATTTGCATCTTTCTTCTGAGTTTTAAGAATATAAATATTTATTATTTGTATTTTTTACAGTAAAAAGCGCGAAAAAGTGGCAGATCGTATGGAAAACGCAGACAAGCAATGGTCGAACGCTATGGATATTGAATCGAAAAATGATACAGAAGATGACAATGCGAAAAAGAACGGCGAAGATAAACTATTGTTACCTTCAGCAGTTCCTCCTGTAGCAGATGATATCCCAACTATCAATCCTGTCAAGTGGAGTGTTAGTATTCTTTATTTTTGTTTTTCCACTTTATTACTCAGCATTTTATTCAACTTCATATTTTTTATACGAATATATATTTATATAAATAAGTCTTTCATTATTTATATTTTAAATGTATTCATTTCACAGGTAAATGAGGTTTGCGATTTTATTCGCAACTTACCAGGATGTGCCGATTACGCGGAAGATTTTGCTATCCAGGAGATAGATGGACAGGCGTTAATGTTGCTCAAAGAAGATCACTTGATGTCAGCAATGAGCATCAAACTTGGTCCAGCACTGAAAATTGTAGCCCGGATCGAGTCGATGCGGGTCGACAACTCGTCTTGTTCAGGCTCAGTCCCGAGCAGCGGTGTATAAATTTTTACTATTATAGTCGTGTTTCTTTCCATTTTTAACTTTTATTCTCATTTTTTTTTATTTCACATTTAACTCTTTAATTTTCCTGTGACGAAAACTCATTACTGAACAAGTAGAAAATAAGACAAATAATGAACGATACTACGAAAGTGTTGGAAATAATCACAAATTAATCGAAAGATGTATCAGCAATGGGTTTGTGCAACAAGTTCGAGTTACATTCCGACACGATTGAAGCAAATATATGTGATACGCAGCAACATTTGTTATCGGCTGTATTTATTATGACAAAAATGTAAAAAAATGAGCACGAATCGAG
>JABFQD010005521.1:0-10633 GCA_022817045.1 Psix sp. ZL-2020
TGAAAAATGTTTTGTTGAACTAAATTAAATCTAAACAATTTTGTGTGAATAGACAAACTTCACTATTTTACATTTAAATGTTTTAATAGTTTTTATTTTATTATTCTAATATTTCAACCGTACAAATATTTGATTCGTGAAAATTCAGTTGATGTTTCAAAAATTGTAATTGATTAGGAAAAACTCCAATTTCTGAGTATTAAACAAAAAGTTCAGTGGAAGAACATATTATGATTATTTATCATACATTGTCGTTGAGACAATGAAGAATCGCTCAATATTGATACACTGATAAAAAATTGTTTTTTTTTTATTTTTCTCGAAAATCAAACAAGGACATTTTGTTGTTTTATGCAGATTTATTTTTTAATGTTGGTTTTGTTCTTTAGAACTTACCACTCAAGCTTTCTATTTTTGTATATATATTATACATATATTATATATAATGTATGTAATTTCTGTTAATACAATATATACTTTATACAAATATAAATTAAAAAAAAGATAGCAATATCATTTATGTGCATAATTCATTATAATAATGAAAAAATGTTAGTTTCGAATAATAAATAAAACATTATTTTATGACACATACGATATTTCAAACTATTGACAAATGATACTATATAACATCTCAAAAATTTTTAATACATATCTTAATGTATATTCTAGATGAAAGTGCATTATAATTTATAGTAACACAATTTTACTTTTTACTTATATGTTCATTTTACATATTACTAATTTTTAACATTTTTTTATATATAAATGAACTTGATTAAATCATTAGAAATAGAATAATTTAGTAAATGTATATTTTTTGATATACTAATTTTCGAAACGAAATATTTTTTATTGTGAACTGAATATTTTTCATTGAGCAATTTAATTGATTTATGTTAAAGTAAACTTATCAACTAGAGTGTAAAAATATTAAAAATAGTACGCGTTTTTAATAATTAATAATAGGAGATTGATGAACTTTGCTAGTATTCTGTTTGTGTGATGCGATACAAGTCTCACTTGTACGTTCTAACCGAATAAGTTTGATCTAATAATATGTGAATGTATTCACAGCACCAAGCGAATGAACTCGATATTGCTTCAAACAGGTAAATCAATATAACTTATACCGAGGTTTCTAGAACAGCCTACATCATTAGATTTTTGCATTAATGAGATGATTCGAAATTCATATATAATTGTTTAAACTTCATTTATCACAATCATGTAATAAATTTATATTATATTACTTATTGTGTATGCTTTATATATTACATGTTTTAAATACGATTATGGTATATAAAAAATAAATGATATAGGTATAAACGATGTTAACATAAACTTTTTATTATCCAAACAATTAATTAATCGTTTTGATATAAGAGAAATGCGATAAGAAATATTTGCAGTATCAACATTTTGTTGTAAAACGATGATCGCTACTTTTTCCACTTCTATGAGATTACATACTAAGCAGATAATTATTGGTTTTACCAATAATTTCATTCATCATATTTCATTTCAATGAGAAATTGAAATACTGCAACAGTGCAAAATATGTATATTAATTCTTGAAAAAATAAAAACTATATAATAAATTATTGAATTATTTTATATTAATTGATTCTTCTTTTAAATTAACTAAAGTTTTTTGTTAAGTCATTTGTTCACGCATTTTTAATAGACTTATTGAAAGGCTGGGTTAATAACAAAAGATGTTAGTGTGACATAAAAATTGAACATTGTCAAGTATGTTATTTATTTGATGGCATAGCAATAAATATTATTGCAGGTGTAAAAGTAACAAAACTCGCAAAATAGTTGAACCATTTTTAAAATTCCTCGAACAAATATCTCAGTCAAGTCCGTAGGCATTACCACTAGATTTCCTATAATCTACATTTGCATACATGACGTTGTTTTGTTGCACTATCGAATTGATAACACTTCCCCTGTGTCTATAACGAGACGTTTTATGTCCAAGTTGTCTCAAACCGTCGAGAACTTGATTTAATACTCCGTATTCATACGTCACCTTCATTGGGAAAAGTTGGTGATGTATTCTAGGCGAGTCAATAGCTTCTTTTAAATTGTTACTCATCCACAAATACCTCATTAAAACCTGAAAGATATTGGCAGCCATTTGATTATGAGCTCAAACTCATTTTTGATAACAAAGTTTAGATTAAAATACCTACCAGTGCAATGCTGGTAGTTATTTTAGTGCCACCTGCAGCGCCAATAACCATTTGAACATTATCATTGGAATCTACTAATATGGTTGGTGCCATTGAAGACAAAGATCGTTTGCCTGCTTTTATAAAATTTGCGGGACTCGCTGGTATTCCATGATAATTTAGTTTTAAAGGCACTCCAAAATCATCCATTCCACTGTTTAATAAAATACCAGTCTGTTTACTTACTATGCCGCTCCCAAAACTGAAATTTAGCAGAGCCAAAAAGTATTAACATTTACAAAAGATTGAATTTATCGTGTAAGCATTCAGTTCAAAGAGAATACATACTAAATATTAATGGAACTCGTAACGGATACAGCATCTCCATTTGAATGTAAAACCGAAACATGAGTTGTTCCATGATTTTCAATGTTCGCAGTGCCATTAAAACCGTAGTGAGAAGGGTCATTATGTGTTTCATTATCGGATATCAACGATCGTATCATTTTGGCATATTCTTTGGAAACCAATTTCTTCTGAAGCTATTAAAATTTATGAGTGACATTATGAATTGAAAATATGTCAGGTTTAAAAATATTTACGCAGGAACTTACTTCGACAGTGTCAATAAAATCTGGATCACCCAATTTCGTTCGAATCGCATACGTATATTTAAAAGATTCTATAACTCGATGATAAGTTTGAACCATAGAACTGATATCGGAAATGCTGTCGGGATTAAATTTAAAGCCTTCGAGTATATTCAAAATGAATATAATTAAAGGACCACTCCCTGGTAATCCCGGTGAATATAGAGTCAAGTTTTGAAGATATTGTGAATAAACTGGATGTTCCCATTTAACTCTGAAAACTGAAGTTTTATCAGACACCACAAACCAACTAGGATTACAAATTTTCCAGAATCTACTGTTACCGATAATTTTTCATATCTTCCATGGTTAAAATTCCTCCAGCATTTTGCACATCTTCGACTAATCGTTCGCCCAACTCTCCTTGATAGAACTCACTCGCGGACTCCTGTGATATTAGTTTTAGTGTTTTACAAAGTTCTGGATGTGGTTTGATTGTACTACCTGGGGTCCAAAATTCATTTTTATTCGGATCTACAAAAATGGCCCTGAAATTCATTTTACGTATTTTCCAGAGTTTTTATTTAATTGGAATTATTTGAATACTAACTTAAGCTCTCCGCTGCTGAAGATTTTGTCTTTATTGTTTAGAAGATCATCATAAACTCCTTTAGTGAGATTGAACCCAGTTTCACATATTTGAATACTGGGTTCAAATAAGGAAGACCATGGCAATTTTCCATACCTCCGATGAGCTTCCCAGTAGCCAGCTAATTCTCCAGGAACAGCTATAGACAAAGGTCCTGTAATTTCAAAATAAATCTCAAATCGTCGTCTTAACTTTGCTCCAACTAAACAGATATGGAGTACATTGAATTTTAAACTTTCTCAGTAGATAAGGTTGATAAAAATGTTAATGCAGTTCGAAAACAAATTATAATTAGTTTGATGGACAATATAAACATATTAGTACAAGCAAAACACTTTGATAACATTAAAAGTTTAAAATTTAACCATCAGACAAGACTTCAAAGAGTAAATTTCATAGATAGAGGTAATATCATTATTTACCCAATTCATTTGATTTTGATGTTGTGTTATCAAACATGTGTTCATTCGTCTGAAGCGGAGCCATTTCTCGTGCATTTAAAACAACGGTTTTTCGTGACTTTTTATCATATATGGTCATTAAAAACCCACCACCTAAACCCATGCTTTGCATATTCATTAATCCATTGCATATCAGCGCTGAGAGCGCCGCGTCTACTGCGGAGCCATTTTTTTCCAGAACAGATCTGTAAGATATGGAAAATTAGTTTTACAAATAAACCAACGATTAATTTTATTTTGTTCTAACCTACTTTCCGATAAGAGCACATTCGGCGTTATCTACACAAATGGCTCCTTTTCTGAAGGTTTTCAAGAGACTCCAGGATGGCGGTAATGGTACTTCCGGATCCGGAGGATGTAGTGAAGATAATTTGACTTCATCTTCTTTGTAAAATAGTGTCGCAATCAGGATTATCAAAAGAAATCCTAGAGTCAAGTAACCTATTATGATCGCATTTAAAGGTCGATGTCTAGATCTGTTAATAATAAATTTATGTAAGACAAAAGTTTTACAAAAGCAACAAATATTGAGTAAATGCTTCAGAGTAATGGAATTATTATCAAAGCGATTTTCAAATTTTACATAATGATGATTTTTCTAAAAAAGATTTTTTGCAATGAACGTTTTCTGTTTCTATTGAATTTATTTCTATATCTCTTATATAAATACTTCGTTTCCAACTAACCCAAATAATCATCCTCTAATCTTAAATTAAGATTTAACTCATTATCGTTGTTTCAATTATCATTGAATCTTAATGTCAATGTGTTTATACTTTTTTAACCCACTATTGGTAACGTCTTTTCATTGTCTCTTTCTTTCAATAGGAGTTATCTTTGTTGTGTGAGGTTCACGCTCACAACGAAACCAATGGAGGGTTAAGTACTGTAGCCTTGGTACGTGTAACTTGAATTGTAAGCAGCAATAAATGTATCAGTACTTTCTTACAACAATACATTAACAAGCTGTTTTTCGCAAGTGTTTTTAATAAACAAATTTTTTATCATTTAATTAGTTTTGTTAGTTATAGACTATTTATCAGTTTAAATTCCTTGGTGAAATTCACGAAAGGCTATAGAAAGGGTCACCATAGAAATTTTATGATTTAGTTGCTTTCGCGAGTGTTGCATTTTATAGCTTGTTGCAGAGGTTATATCACACAGCTTCAGTCGGTAAGTATTTAGTTTGCCAAGAGTTTCCTTAATTATAGTCAGATGTCTACACGTTCTGGACATGACATAAAATGTTTTATCCACGTATTATAGATATATAACAATAATTTTGAAGTTAATAAAAATAAACTTACTTTTTTATAAAGTATTTGCTTACAAATACGTGAACATATATTTTTAATTTTTTTTTAATGAAGAACTTTTTTTAGAGTATTTATTTCATTAAAACCAAAGAAAAATTATTTTTTAATCAGATTAATAAAATAAAAAAGTAATCGTGAAGATTGTAGACAAATAAATATTTTGCTTTTGAGGCCTTCAGATATTAATTGCATTTTAAATGCTGTAATTATTAAATCTCATCGTCATGTAAAGGATACATTGTGTCATGGTTCAGTAATATAAACAACTATATGCCCCTACTAATTAGCATACTGACGAATGTCAATCGAATTTATTATTTTAATTACGCTTTTTAATATTATTATATCAAATAAATTTAATTATATTATGCTCGTTATATTTGTCAATCATCTCTCACTTCTACTAATACTTATTTTTTCGTTGTTTTTCGACGTTTTTCTTGTTTTTGACTTTTTCATTGTTTTTGACTTTTTCTTTGTTTTTAACAAAGTAGTTTAAAGCTAGACGCAAAAATGAACACTGTTTTTATTAATAACGATAACAGTTTAATTCATTCAATGCAAATTTCGAGCGAACTTTCTGATTTGTTGAAAGTATCGCAAAAAAACTTACGTTAACGAGTAAAGTGAATCGCGCACTAAAAAAATAACCGTCATAAATCGTCGTTTATAATTTACGTTTTAAGATTATTAATATTCATTTTATTGTTAGTTTTAGATGACACCAAAGTCCGGTAGTTCTAATACGGAAAATTTGAATTTTTTACTTTCATATGATTTGCAATCAATATGTGACTCACTTGTCTTTATAATAGTCTGTAAACACATTACGAAGCAGTTTCTTATATCTGGGGTCTGCTACAGCACTAATAGTTGCACTTTCGTCGTCATCGTCGTCAGTATTTGAATTGATATCTCGTTTGATAATTGACTTTAGCAAACTTGAGTGTCGGCGAAGATTAGAATGTTGAATTCTTTTATCAGTTGATCGTTTTCGCATTATCAGATTAATTTGTGTGCCAACGCGACTGTCCCATAATAAAAGGAACTACACGAAGGAAAAACAGTTATACTGTTGACCAGGTTAGTTACGAGAATCTCACTCTCGGTACCAAAGTTGATCGATTCTTTAAGCTGAGAATGCGCTTGCGTCTGGCATTTTCACACAGTTCGAACATAAATATCAACGTTGATTGGGAACAATTGTGCTGTTACACGATGAAAACATCACTTTTCGTTAAATTAACAAATCTTGTTTTCAGTTATGATATTACAAATATAACTAGTACGTAGCACTTAAGTCCGAAATTTTGTTTTGTAGTAAAATAAATGGACTCTTTAAGTAAGATTTATTTTCCATTTTGGAAATGAAAATACTCGCTTTAGATTAATTTTAGTCTTACTAATTTAAATTTCAGTTCTTAATTTCTGAAATAATGAATACTGGAATTGATGCTTAAAGTTACTGTGTTGAAGTATAGGTATATATGCGAGGAATTACATTCTGCTTTAGAAAAATGGATTCAGGATCTATTTTCAATTAAGAAGTTTGTGGCTTAAGTCAATTAAATTCAAATTGTTCGTAAACTTTGATTTGACTTTCACATCGTTAAATATGGTGCTGTCAAAGTGGATAATCGTTTGGCAAATTTTAATCAACAGTTTTAACCAGGCGATGAAAATTGTTCGCGAATGGTGTTCGTTATCACTATAAATCAATCTCGAAATAGCTTCTAACAATGACATAAAATTAAAACAAATTAATCACATCTGTGAGTAACAATGAAAACGAGTACAGTTTGGAAGAAAAAAATGTCCAATTAATTTTTTTTTTCTTTTATACTTTGCTTAATTGTCCGATGTTAATCTAAAATTGTTATCAAATCTTTTAATTCCGCTGATAATTTCAAAACTTTGTTGAAAACAATTTTTTGCAACAAACTTTTTGTCTGATTCAATCGGGTATCTTCATATTATGATCGGATATTGATTTGAGATGTTGCTGTTAGTTTTATGTCCTCGATACTTTACGCACAATTTCCATGACATTTATCAAAATACGGGTAAATTGAAGTTTAAAATAATGAACAATAAGATGGTAATTTAAGAATTTTGCTGAAGTAGTTGTTATCCAATTTCTTCGCGTTATGTGAAAAGACCTTTCGTTTTATTACCTTATATTTTCATAACAAAGCTACATAGAATAATTTCATTTGAATTCAAATACGTATTATTTCTTTCAAAATAACAGACAAATGATGCAATTTGATAATGTAGCCTGTGCAAGACGTTCCTCTGACACGAAACTGTGATGTTTATATAATGTTTGTAAATGTAGTCTTTTTGAATTCTTTTTTCGTTTACTTGAGTTGAAAATTTGATAGTGTAAATCCAAAATTATCATAAAGCAATATTTTACAAAGACTCAAATTTAGCATTAGGAATAGTAAAATATTGAACTATGTTATCGCATGTCTTTGTTTTTAGCATTGAAAATCATATTGTAATAGATTATACGTTATATAAATATATATCAAACTACTTAAAAAAAACAAAAAAAACACCGCAATAGATATACAAATAAATCTTATTTTACAAAATACTATTTTATTAAAACAATATTAAATGTAAGTAGAAAAATATAAAAAGATTCATTACAAATTAACTTCGTTGTAAAAAATGTATGTCAACAAATTTATGTTTAATAGCATAATATAAAATGTAAGTAGTAAATCGTAAAAATAATTTTATAGTAAAAAAAAACTTCATTGTAAATCGAGTTTTTCCTATTGAAAATCTTATCGTAGTTAATATGCATATTCAATGATAAAATTTTATTATTGAATATATACGTCAATGGAAATAGTTAGGAAAATACCTTTTTCGTCCTCTTGTTTCCAGTCTATAATGCTTTCCACCCATTAGAACACGTACTATTTTTGCAATACAGAACAAGTAACAGCTCTTTTATCAGAGAGTGAATACTGATTCGAACAACATGATAGAAACTCTTGTAAACTATTACTTGTAATGACATGCGGTGTCATGTTCTTACGTGTTATCTAAGACTAGTGGCCAAGAAATGACGAACACGATTATTTTTGTTCTAGTAAAGAAACGGCATTGATAGTAATTAAAGGATTCAACGAAAAAGAAAATTATTTCTTGTTGATACTATATTTAACCTTATTTTTTTTAAATCTATTGTTATTTAAAATATGAATTTAAAAATTATACTTAATGTGATGCAAATATTGAATATTTTATAAGGTATTCTCGAAAGTAAAATTGATTCGAAATAAATATAAATCATGAAAATAGAAATGTTTGAGTTTTGAGTTATTATATTGATTAAGTTCACTTTCAATTTTGGAAGTCATTAGAACGCATTTCATGATTAATCTCGTTATAATGACTCTAAGAAATTTTGTTCTGGCATAAGCAGATTGAATCATGTGATTGCAAGTATCTAATAGGATTATACTCCCCTTAAATCTTTCGGCATTATTCAATATCTAAGAGCTAGCTGTAAAAGAGCCTAATGTTACATGTATGAAATCTTCTCATGAATGTAATTTATTTCACACCGACGAGATTGAAATCTTTCTGGTGCACCATGAATATATCTAATTCAAACTATAACATTATAAGACATATCGCATGTTAATTAAATTCTACAATGAAAATAAAAAATCAACAAGTACATTAAGTCTTTCGTTCGGATGTGGCGTGCGGGAAAATGCAAAATGATTCGATATTATATTGTGTTCTATGATTACGAAGAAAAAAATGAAAACTATTCAAATTTTTCATTCATACATTTTCATAAAATAGTTTATTTCTATAGGAACAGTGGTATAAAATAATATCAAAATACATTAACAAAAATAATCCAGGAACACAGTTTCAGTTGCGAATAAAATTAATCGATTAAAATGCCAAGTTTAATACGAGTTTATCTTAATGTGTAAAAATGGCAACAGTTTAGAAACTATCAAACTGTTGATCGAACAATTTCTTCATCATTTTATGGGAGTTTTTATCGATATTTTTATTTTACAGTTTCATTTACTCAAAAATTAATTATTACCTTTAGCAGACCGTTATTCAGAAATATATGAAACAAAAAATATTAAAACAATAAAAATAATTTGAATATATATTAAGAGCATAGTCTTTAAAAGTGATAATTAATTTTTGTTAATACAATTTTCAGTATTATATAAATTATAGAATTTATATATCTCTAGTTTGGATGATCAGTCAATAATCTCTTAAACGAAGTTATAACATTTGTGTATGTTAGTAATTCGGACTATTCCTAAACATTACATTTATACATCATAAATCACATTCATTGTCAACATAATAAGCAGAACAACTAATCAATCGATCGATAACATTAAACGATTAGTTTATCAACAATTCCTATATTCAAAATGATTTTTTTTCTTGTGCGAAGAATGAAAATCAATTTGAGTACACCATTTATAACACTGATGAACATCCATTTAAAAATAGGGCTTTCAGAAGTTCGACCAGTTTTTAAATGTTTGATTTGAACAATTTTAATTCTGAACAATTCAAAGCTTATCGTGTCCATTAAATTTACACCAATTGTCTTGTTGATTTCAAGAACTCGAAGTCAAAACAGGTATATTATACACTTTGACACGCTAATAATTCATTGGTTGGTAGAATAATTAATTGCTTTTGATTTGCCCAGAATCTAAAATTGGAGTTACGATTCCAATAAGTCAGTACTTGTTCGCCTCACACCGCAATTATTCAGCAGTTTAATCAGTTTTTGTGAATTCATATGTACACGACGATCGACAAGGACGAATTTCACGTTATCACATAAATAAATAAAATACAGTAAGAAGTCAGCCTTGATATTTGGGGTTTGTTCATGAATGTAAAAGAAGCAGTCGTCACTTGATATTCAGAAAGAGGAAGCTAGTAATGGCTTTAGTTGTGCAGTTTCTTCTTGATCGTCTAAATCATCTAAAACATTCCACACTTTTGTATTCATTTGATCAGCGTTCGCTGTAACTTGTTCGCCACTTGGTCCGTCGAGATTTTTTTCCCCGCTCAAATTATTTCTGTTTTCACTCAAATAAGTTTCATCGCTCGAACCTTTCACTACTTTGATCTCTTCTTCGTCAACGCTACTCCAACTACCTTCACTATCACTTGCGTCACGAATTCCTGATTTCGTTAGTCTTGCTTCTGAGAGTACATTATTCGATTTTGTCCCAGAAGTCTGTTCTTTATCCTATAATAAAACATTTTTTCATATTATTTTGATATTTTTGTCACATAGTTTTCATTTGCCTGCTGTTTCAATAAACAGATGAAATTTTTATTCATAAAAAAATATATATTGAATTTGAAATGACAGATTCTGTAAATTATTATTATTATTTTCTTATAA
>JABFQD010005522.1:0-10633 GCA_022817045.1 Psix sp. ZL-2020
GATTTAAAAATTGTGTCTTACTACCAAGAACAAACAATTTTTTGTTTGTACTTTCAAGATTGAAGATCAAGATATTTGAACATGAATTGAAATTTTTTAACTTTAGTAATCGCACTGAAAGTTAACTTTTATTTTAAAATATTTTATAAATACTTTATTTAACGTTAATTCCTATTGAAATATTTGAACAAATTGTACAGCATTTACTTTAGATTAACAATCGCACGCTAATCTCAGTTGAATAATATACAATCGTATCAAAGATTTTGTATTATTATTTTAAAAAATAAATAATTTTATTCATATTTTTAATTGAAATGTGTACAACAAATTTTTAATTTCTAATAATCTATAATTGCTGGGTTTGAATTTGCTATAATGAGTACTGACTGATTGAAAAAATATTTGAAACAGACAATTGTAAAATTTTTGAACTTGACTGTAACGACATAACCGCCTAAAGCTTAATCAAACATGGAAGTAAAGTAACTAACTTCAAATTCAGTGCAGTTTGAAAATAAAACGAAAGTAAAATAAGTAAACAAAACGCGACCATTTGTTCAATTCAAACAGCATGAAGTGTAACCGCCGAATAAAAACATAACTATCAAATAACGTCATTAAAAATTATAGCATCCAGGTTCGAATCCTTCGTTTTTGCGTGACATTGACCCTCCGAAATGAATTGATTGAAACGATGAATCAAACGTCAACCGACCTCAACATTCAGCGGCTTACGAAAATCCTGGTACAATTTATTATCTGTAACGAATTAAAGTGTCTTCAATAAACCCAAATTATACTCCTTTGTTTTTTCAATCTTCCTATATATACCATTACATCCGAAATTACTCTGAAATTGAAACAAAAGTGATTAACAATCTAAAAAATTGGAATCCCTAAATAATATCTTGATAAGATTCTTTAATAAACAAGTACTCAATACTAATATTTCGATGAACAATTATCTTGTAAACAAATAACGTACATCTCATTTTAGAAAAGGACATTAGTTGATTTTTCATACCAATAAAATGACAATAAAACCAATGATTTCTTTAACCGCCAAAAGGTTTTTTCGATCTCCCATGGATTCAGGTGTCTCATCGAACTAATCGTTTCATTTGCTTATTCAGTTTGATTTACGCATATTTAACGCAGACTGTCTCCCTAAGCTGTTACACATGACTCATAAGAAATCGTCATAATTTTCCATACCCTTACCCCTGACTTTTATAGGTTAGAAAGAGGAAGTGTCATTAAAAATCGGCCGTTGGAATCAGAGGGGCGCAGCGTCTGAATACTGATATGGTACTTGTGTACATAAAACGAAACCAAAATAACAAATGACATTATGTCAGTTGTGTCGCTGATAAATAATCAGTTGTATCGATGACAGCGCGGACGACCGTTGCTATCATTCTTCGTCTCACGTTACCCCGATGATTAAATCTCTTAAATTAAAATACCTTGAGATATTGACCTTGGTGTGAATGACATTTCACTGACACACATAAACAAACACTTTTTCCAAACTGTAATCCCACCAGCATCCGAATGCACCAAATTCAAAAACAAAACACAAGTCGAAAACCATAACCGTAATCCCATGGCAATCGTCGTTGGATTTGTAAACAAATTGTCAGTTGAGTAAGAAAGCATTGGAATTGAAAAGTGTTGAATAATCCAGTGATTAGACTGCTTTGTCGCTTTTGGAGCACTAATTAGGATTTTGTTTATAAACAATAACCCTCTGCTGAGCAAATGCAGCAGAGATGTTTTTAAAACAGGCAGAAAAAAGCGAACTCGTGCCGAGTTCGGGGCATTGAATCTTCGCAGAATATTTGTTGATAATTTTTGTTTCATCTCAAGAGATGATCTTTGCTGAAAAAAAATGTAACGTGCGATAAATGCGGATCGCACACACGCACCTTGGCACTCAAAATCCGAGCAATAAGCTTTTTTTTGAGTCTGATTTGGGCGCGAAAAGCGAAGGGGAGTGTCGGGCAGCGATGCCCGGACACCGATTTGACTCGTTCCAGTCAGGCGATTAGAAACCGTCAATTTTGCCGTCACCGACACTTCGTACGCACGTTCGCGAGATCCAGTTGACTTGACACTCACTAGCGCTCCAACTGACGGACTCGCTCCGCCACGAACTGCATGAGCGTCGTATGAGGCGGCACCGTAAAATAGATGCCGCTGTAAATCGAACATATGTCGCTGAAACTTCAGCTTCAGTGAGCTTTAGCAAAACATGTGATTTTGACTTTATATCTTTGATATGTTTTTATTGTCGAATAATATCTTTTATAATATTATGTCTTATTTATACAGAATGCTAAACAATATTTTTTAAATAAATGAATAATATTTATGCAAATAATAACACTAATTAATATGTTTATTTAATATATTTTAAAATAATATGATAAATTCAATATATAAATTTGTATATATTTAAAAGTTATGTTCTCCTAAATTTATAGATTTACATGTTTGTATTTGTGTATGTATATATATAATTTACTGTACTATATGTTATCAGGTAACATATATAAGATAAAAATATATTTTCATACATGAGAAAATTATATGACAATGTATAAATCATATATGAGTATGTCTTTCATTTAAATAATGATTAATACTAATAATTGTATATCTGGTTAATTCTAATTTGTATTTTACCGCTGAGAAAAGAGAGACATCTACTGGAACATTTTGTTCGAATAATATTTAAGATAAGCGATGCCTTTCTTGTGGATTCTTAAATCTTGCTATGAAATACACATGCTACATGTTGCCAGTGTATGTATAACACATGTTTTTGTAACTTCTTGTGTGGCGTAAAAGAAAACTTATGAACAATATTTAACACAATTTAAATATGGAGGAAGACACTGTAACAAACAATGAGGAAAATGAAATCAAAGAGGAAAATGAAAATGTCACATGGAAAGACCTGGTAAGGCAGTTAAAAGTGGTTTAATATGATGCTCCGGTTTCAACTAACCTTAAAATTTGAACCAAACATCTATTTACAATTAATATATGATAACAAACAAATGTTATTAATTGTTACATACAAATATACAATACAAAGTTTATAATATGCTGACAATTAATATGTAAAAAAATTTGATTCGTAAATATAAAGAACTATGTAAACAAAGATTTGATATAAAAAAATTGCATACTTACTAATATAAAAAAACGTTAATCTTACTAACAAATTTTTCTAAAATTATAATTGAAATTTAAAAATATACAATTTCATTTTATTTAATTCAACATTTTTATATCTTTTTATTATTGTATTAATATTATACCTTTATTTTATTCTCAAAACCGAAAAGTCCAAAATACTTTACATTATGTATAAAAATATTTCTTTTCATTTTAGGGATTGGTTGAAACCCTTTGCCAAGCTTGTGAAGAACTAAAATGGCCTGCGCCAACAAAAATTCAGCGAGAAGCTATCCCACTAGCTTTACAAGGTTTGTATTTTCAAATCAAAACAAGAGTAATTTATTTAGCTTGAAAACAGCTTACAATTCGAGTTAATTTGATAAAACTATAAAAACAATTTGCATTCTCTAGGAAAAGACGTTATCGGTCTTGCTGAAACTGGATCTGGGAAAACGGCAGCCTTCGCTTTGCCAATTCTACAGGCGTTATTGGAAAACCCTCAAAGATATTTTGCTTTGATTTTGACTCCCACGCGTGAATTGGCTTTCCAGATATCTGAACAGTTTGAAGCCTTAGGTAATATAAAATATCTAATCTCTGAATCAAGTAATCCATCAAATAGTTATTATTTCCATATCAAAGTAATTCTTATATTTAGGTTCATCCATCGGAGTGAAATGTGCGGTTATTGTTGGAGGTATGGATATGGTGTCTCAAGCTTTAATTCTCGCAAAAAAGCCACACATATTGATTTGCACCCCAGGACGATTGGTAGATCATTTAGAAAACACTAAAGGATTTAGTTTGAGATCCTTGAAATATTTGGTAAGCATAATTCTATATATGAAATAAAAATGAATTTGTTGATAATAATAATAATAATCATTTGTAATATATTTGATAATGTAAAAAGAAATTGATATCTTCGACAGGTGATGGACGAAGCAGACAGAATACTCAATATGGATTTTGAAGTAGAAGTTGATAAAATACTTAAAGTTATTCCAAGAGAGAGACGAACTCTGATGTTTTCCGCGACAATGACAAAGAAAGTTCAAAAATTACAGAGAGCTTCTCTGCGGAACCCATCGAAAGTAGAAGTTTCTACCAAGTATCAAACAGTAGAAAAGTTACAGCAATATTACATTTTTATACCTGTGAAATATAAGGTAATGTATGACATTTTATGCCACATAGAGTATAAATAAGTTTCAGTGTTTTAAATTTATTTATTTATTATGTTTTTACGTTATTATTTTCTAAATAAAAAATGTGTTTGCAGGATGTTCATCTTGTTCATATTTTAAACGAATTAGCAGGCAATAGTTTCATGATATTTTGTGGAACTTGCAATAATACTATGAGAACTGCATTGATGTTGCGCAATTTGGGTATGATGGCAGTGCCTCTACACGGTAAAATGTCTCAAAATAAACGAATAGCAGCACTGACAAAATTTAAGGCAAAAAATAGATCCATTCTTATATCTACCGACGTAGCCAGCAGGTTTTTAACAAAATAAAATTACATTATTGTTGATATTTTTATATTAAAACATTCGTATGAATTTAATTTAATATTAAGATTCAATTGTTGTTAAATTACTGATTACTACAAAAACAATTTTAAATTTTAGAGGTTTGGATATACCACATGTGGACGTCGTAATAAATTTTGATATTCCTACACACAGTAAAGATTATATTCGTAAGTGTTAATATGAGTATTAATTAATTTTCTAAGATTTGTAAAACCTAGTGTAAAACAAAAAAATTAAATAATCGTAGATCGAGTTGGACGTACTGCTCGTGCTGGTCGTTCTGGAAAATCTATAACTTTTGTTACTCAGTATGACGTAGAATTGTATCAACGAATTGAACAATTGATATCAAAAAAGCTGCCACTCTATCAGGTTGAAGAAGAAGAAGTTATGTTACTTCAAGAAAGAGTAGCGGAAGCTCAAAGAATAGTAAAAATGGTAAAAATCTAAAGACAACTAATACAAATTTATCGTCGCTAAAAAAATATCGCTATACCAAACCGTTATTAATGAATGTTTCATTTTTAGGAAATGAAAGACCTTGAAGAAAACAAGAAATCTGGTAAAAGAAAAGGCCGAGGCGACGCTGATGATGACGACGACGACACAGAAATGTCTACAGGTGTGAGAAAAAGATTCAAAGGGAAAGGAAAAAATAAAGGAAAAGGAAAGAAAAAATAGCGGCGCTAATTGTTGTACATTTTTTATTGTTTATAAATAAAACATACAATATTATAAAGCGTTACATTTCATTGCAACCAAATCCAGCAATCTTAAAATTAGCATTAATTATTTATCGCCCAAATCATGTAAATTTCGAACTTTATTTCTCTCTCTATCTTCAATCAAATACAATTCACATGCCAAAATTAAATTCAGTCTCATAAAATAGCAAAAACAGAAAATTCTTATTATACTCGCTATCCTTGTTCAACCACACGCGTAAGACAAAGATAGACTGTACTAGAGAGTTTGACAGTTGCGTCTCATCCTTCACTCGTTTGATTCGTACATCCATGGTGGGGCTGTGTTTGTATATGTACATATCACTGATACTTTTCAGTCTACTCATTGCTTATGCTTAGATTCTTAAAGTCATGGAGAGTTCTGTCTTGAACTTGGTGAGTAAAGACACTTGTCGTGTTGCATGTGTCACTTTTGACAGCGTTACTGCGCTGTTGTCAGTTTTGTTGTCATCGACGCAGTAGTAAACAAGCGCGAGTCGCACGCCAAAACAATGTCATTGTGTTGTTGAATCGTAATTTCGAAAATCTATCGCCAGTCTGGTGACTATAGGTTGTGCTACACTCGCAGCCATCGCATAAACAATCTATGTCCGTTCAAAAGAGGGGGCAGAGAATTCGGCGACAAATCGTCTGAGCTTGAAATAAGTTTGAGTGACGTTCTTTTGCATGCTTATTTCAAGGCCCATGAGAAACAAAGAAGAGCGGAGGCTTTTTTGAAGAAAGGCCAGTTCAACGAGGCCATCGAGTGTCACGAGCTGATCACGAATTTGCTGCTGCAAGCACAGTTGCAACTACAAACCAATGCCAACGCAAAGTCGAACTCTAATTTGAACAGCGACATCCCACGACTTGTTACTCTGCAGTCGATTGCGCTACAGAAAGATTATCATAAGAGGCAGGCTCAGATAGTCAGGTAACATTCAAATGCGTTGTTTTAAGGGGAAGTCCCGTTTTGTAACGAATTCAATTGTTGTATAAATCTAGAGTTTCGAGTAGAATCTTGTATACAAAAAATAATAAGGGGGAGAATGATAATTTTCATTATTAATTTAGATGATAGTAAACTGTTTTTTATTTATATCAAACTAAAAAGTTTAATTAATTCCTCGAATGCATGATTGATAATTTGTTGTAATTATCTCTAAGAGAATTGAAATTCCAGGATGAAGCAAGCAAAATACGAAGAGTACAAAGCCAAAGTTGAGTCACAGAAAAGTGAGGCCTCGAATAAACAGTGTTCCAAAACTTCGGAGAAGTACGAGCAGAATTATTATTCGGATAAAGAGGAGGAGCCACTGCGTGAGGTCATCATCAAGGCGATTGATAAGCAGGAAAATTTGTTGAACATGATCTCTTTGTCAGACGAAGACGAGAAATTAACAAAGATTCAGAAAGACACTAAAGGCATTGTTGAAGAAATTCGTACTGTTAATTCTCAGTTGAGGTGTTTCGTAGATGATTTGCTGAGTCAATTGGATATCAAAGAACAGGAGATCAAAAGACTGAGGGAACAATTGCAATCTTCATCGAATCATCCAAACGAGGAAACGCCTCTAGATAGCATTCCTTCCGTACATTTGGAACCGCTGCCCCCTTTAGCACCAATCGAGATGCCGGAATTCAACTTGAATTCGACATGAAATTTATCGATATTCATCGATACACGTATAATTTATCGATTATTTATATGTACATACGAAAATCTAGTTTTAAAACGTGTGAAATTACATGCGAATGGCATTCAAATGACTTTAAAGAATCTAACAGTAACTTTTTTTTCCTTGTAAATAATGTATATACAAAAATAAAATATTCTCTAACGTTCGAGGATTTTTGTTCATTACTCAATAAAACCCTCATTATATTAAAAATATTACACGTTATATTTACATATTAATTACAAAATAATTACAAATGATCGAAGCTCAAAGTTCACTAATTACTAACATTTTCTTTATTTTTTTTCCGCATCTCAATTTGAAGTCGTAGTTTTACACCAGTATGGAAAATATTAGCCAGCGCTTGTTCAATTTGTAAGGTTACTATTCGAATTCTAACGCCTTTGTGTCCTAAAATTATTCCATAATGTCTATTCCTTTCTGGAATAATTTCTACTATGACTACCAAGTTATTTGCAATGTCAAAATCTAAATGTGTGATTTTCAGTTCCAAATTGTATGGTATTTCTTGTTTAATATTGTCCAATAGTTTCGCTCGAACAACTTGTTCGACTATTTCGTGGGGTGTTTGGTTGGTATAAATGTCTTCTTCATAAATCCATTTGTTTGGCTTAGCCATGTCCAAGAAATAATTCTGTAATAAAATATTTTTATTCAGTACAAGAAAAGAATGATAAAATGATTTCAACAGTAAATGTTAATTAGCTGAATACCCTTAAATCATCGACTCCGCTGTTTTTCAACGCAGATACCATAAAAATGTCTGTGAACAAGATTTCTTTACATTCCGTGAGATTATTCACAACTTCAAGTAAAAGAGATTTTTCCTTGATAATGTCTACTTTGTTTAGTATGAGGATAAAAGGTGTATCTGCTTTAGCAAATGGAATTAATTCAAGAACCCTTTTACTAATCGACTGTCTCGCTTTTGGCACTTGCAGGTCTTGCATGACGCCAATAACATCTGCTTCGTTAATAGAAGTTTTTACATCTGCATCCATCCTTTTCTCAAGTTTAAATTTTTTTATGTCATCTTTTGTAGTTAAACCAGGAGTATCTATAAATACTAATTGCGTGTCTTTTTCATTGTATATCGCAAAAGAATTTAATCTTGTCGTATGTATTCTACAAGAGGCTGCACAAACCTGAAAAAAATTTTTTAATCTATTTAAAAAATGTTCGATAAAATCTCACTATCCTTTGCCCACTCATAGACTTTCTATTATATTTTCGATTTTACTATTACATTAATTAAAATGAAATTGAAATTTAATGTCTTTTATATATATATTGTTTATATGAATGATCAATTTTTTGGGGGGAAAAATAATTTTTAAAAAACTTACCGGTCGTTTCACTAATTGATTAATTAAAGTACTTTTTCCTGTATTTGGTAATCCTAAAATAGCAATTTTTAACAACTTTTTGGATTGTTCTTGAATTTGTTCACGTTGACAATTAGTTTGTTCTTGAAATTCATTGTGGACCATATACAAATTGTCGTATTCATGGTTCGACGAAAAATAACGTTTTACCATATTTGTCGTGAATCTGCTTCCCCTTCTAATCACTGACATTCTGTTAATTTGTTTCTATTCTTTGTTGACAATTAAAAACTGTGCAACCGGAGGTTAAATGCATCTACCAAATGCGGCTGATTTTTTTATAAAAACAAAGTCGCGTTCTACTATACCGACAATAGTAAATAGTAATTTTAACAACTTTATGTTGGAGTTTTGATATTCAAACAAAGAAACCTTACTATAAATGAACTGAAATAATCAAAAGAAAAATATGTGTACAATTATTTATGAAATCATTTATCAAAATTATAAATAAATGTGTGTTCCAATTAAAAAAAATTTAAAAAAAGACGATTTTTTATTTAGCAATAAAATGCATTTGTATTTTATCTTCAAATTTCCCGCTGCTTTTGTCTATTAGATTTTGTCCCTAAAAAATAATAAAATTCCCTTTTACCGGTAACTGATGACGCTGCCAGAGCGCCTCGTAAACCCGACGTGGCTAAAAGAACCTAACCGTAAAGTTATTTACTTGCCAAGTAACAAAATATGAGAAGAAAAGTTTAATAACGTACAAACGACAGTATCATTTAGAACAAAAACTTTAGCAACCAACTGTGACAAAAATGCATTCTATTTTAACTCGGGGAAATGCTATTGTAGCGTATACTTTAAGTGTCTCGGCCGTTTTGACTTTTATCTGCTTCTTTTCTACAGTGTTTATTGATTACAGGGTGCCTGCAAATTTGAATACTGTTAATGTTGTAGTGTGAGTAGAACTAAAAGAGATGTATTGATAATTGTATTCTTTTATTCAAATTCAAATTTAAGTTGCGTAGTTAATTTTTTATTAAGTACCAAGTATGGCCAAGCCTGCAAAATATTGCATCCCATATGGCCTAAATGTCAATTTTGCATTTGATCAATTATTTATTTCTTCTTTTTATGTCATTTTTTCGAATTGATAGATAAAATGATTAGGTCTTGTCAATTCGTGTATATGAATTTTAAATGAGTAAAATAATAAAATATGTATGAAATTGTTTATTTACAAACTTGATTGATATTGATGTTTAAAATAGAAATGTTTCGTATTTTTCTCAAGTAAAATAATTACTTTTCAGAAAACGCGTTCCAGATTATAGCGCAGCGAGAGAAAAAAATGACCTAGGGCATCTTACGGTCGACATCGAAACTGATATCCTTTAAAATTGACTTTTTAATAAAGTATTATTTGATAAGAAACTTTATTCTATTTGCAAGTATAGCATACAAATTATTTCAAATATAATTTTAAAAAAATATATCAATTGAAATATTTCGTTTTAACAATAAAATTAGATAGAAATTAGTATCAAGAGGAAATAAGAATGGTGAAATATATTGTTTACTTATTAAAACTGAAAACAGTAAAATATTATTGTTACTAATCTTATAAATATTGTGCTGTTTTATAGATAAACAGTATAATGTTTAAATAATTGATTTATTATTTCAATTAAAGAGAATTTATTAGTCACCTACAGCCGTAATCGAAAGATATTTTATTTATTTATTAATTAATCCAATTTAATTCAAAAAACTATATTTCGGTAAATTGTATTTGTTAAAATTAAAGATATATCATTTTATATGAAAGTTAAATCAATATTTTATTTATATATATATATATGATTTTAATTTAATTATATATTATTCAAAACTACCATAAAATAACACGTTTGCCTTAACTTGGTAATACATCTTACTCCATTATTTAACTGGAATGTAAAGCAGTTATTTTTGTTCCTGACTGCAGAATATCAGACTGAGAAAAACGCATTTAATCAGGTAAATTATTTGATTTCATTGACTTCCAATAATTTCATTAAAACAATATTTATAATATATATTATAATATCATTTCAGGTGATTTTATGGGATAAAATTATTCTTCGAGGAGATAAAGCAGTG